>JAVQJL010033110.1:0-21966 GCA_036024295.1 Nannoperca obscura
CCCCCCCCCCCCCCCCCCCCCCCCCCCCCCCCCCCCCCCCCCCCCCCCCCCCCGATGATACAATGTAATTCAACCCTAACCACATCCTCTATCAAATAACCCCATGGACATAAGACACTTCAGTCACAACCTTGCCATGATAGCAAAAGCTTTGAACACTAACAGCATCAATCTGGTGCACTTCCATATCACCAACTCGCAATTACCTTCAAATGTTTTCACTTACATCCTGGTCTGTTGAAGGAATCTGTGGAAAATATGCTGTTCGCTACAAAGCCACATCTGTGAATGCTGTAAACGACCATGAGAGAGGACAGTGCTGAACACACATACACACATTCACATGAAGTAAAAAGGCAAAAATGAGGGAATGGCAAAAGGCTAAGAAAACATTTCATGAGCTTGCTCGTTTTTCCCGTAGAGTAATAAATCATAATATCAATACCTCCAATAATTCAGCACGGAAAAGAAAAAAAGAAAGCTAAAAAAAAAAAGATATAGAAGAAGGGAAGCAGCTGTCTGAGAAATATCCAGAACATTCCGTGCTGCAGCGGCAGCGCTTGGCCCTCTGGTTCACCTGAAGCTCGGGTGCATGGGGGACAGGCCTGGGAGAATGCTTTAAATGGGTCATTACAACCAATCCTCACATAAACTAACCATTCTCTTAACCCTCACACCAGACCATAAATCACTGCAGTTTCTGTTTGATGTCATTCCTACTTTGCGTTTTTGAAACTTCCAGGACACGCCAATAAAGAGCAGCCAGGTAGAGCATGGTAGGCTGTCGGAGGAAGTTAACCGCTGCCCTCCCCCAGCTGTCCTGTCACACGCTATGTTGTAACGCAGCAGGAGACTGATAGCTCACTCAGCCAGCACCAGCCAACTGCGGTTTTTGGGGCCATGGGCACACGGCCAGTCGTATCTCACTATCTGACCTGAGGCTGGGGGTGGACCCTTCACAGCCGCAGATGTGTAACGGACAACCCAGCTGATCTTATCAGTAAAACACATATAGAAGCAGACACAGATAACACATACTGGATGCAGGCATGCTGTTTCGCTGTGCTGACCACATGCGGCTAGATCCGACCACAGCAGAACAAGCCGGACACGTTTTATTGCTTAAAACTCAAACTTACATTAAGAGCTACAAGGCCGCCTGTAGCACTTTTAGATTGGGTGAGGAAAACAAAACATTACAAAAACTGTGGGGAGGAGAGAAAAAAACAGCCAAGGCTGTGGCAGAGTTTGAAGAAAAGTCTCTAAGTGCAGCGAGAAGCTCATTCAGAATCCCCCTAATGAGAGCTTTGACACAGTTGAGCGGACAGGTCACCATAGTGAGGAAGAGGTCAGCCAGTAGGTCAGCACAAACAGACGAGAAGTGGAGGCATGTAACTAAGTAGAGCCAGTGGGGAAATTAGTGCTTAATGCTGTGTGTGTGTGTGTGTGTGTGTGTGTGTGTGTGTGTGTGTGTGTGTGTTTGTGAGAGAGAATTCATGTGTTCTTCCTTGCTGATTGAACTAATAGAAAACATGGGGAGCTGGAGGTATAAGGTGAAGTGTAGCAGAGGAAAAATAAAATCAAGACCCAGTAAGAGTGGCTACAAGTAATCAGAAATTTACGCCATGCAGCCAAACAATAAATGCTGTAACATTTTAACACTCCCTCCCCTCCCGGCTCTCCTCTCTCCCCTGACCCTCCTCCGGCTCTTTAAGAACACAGCATGTGTTCGCTCAAAAGCCAAGTGTCACTTTTACGGGCTGAATTTAAACAGAGAGAAAAGGCACCTGAACGGGCGAGGTAACGGCTAATCTGTCAGCCTGAGTGGGGCAGCCACTAGCTTAAAAGGTGTCAACTGCTGGAAATAAATATTATGCCTGCACATATCATATGGAGTCCGTGTTTGTGTTGAGGGGCAGGCTATGGGTTTGTTCTGAGATTGGGGGGGGGCGGCAGGAGGATGAGTGTCATGCAGTGACGGAGGAGGGTGTTGGAGAGTTGAGAGTCCTTATCCTGACAAAGTATGACAGATGGAGAAGAGTTGGCCTTTTATGATCTCTCTCCCCCTGGATACTCTGAACATAAGAAGGGCGTGTTTGTGCATTTAATGTGCGTGTTTTGCACAAAAAATAAGGAAAAAAGAGAAAAAGGAGGAAGAGGGGAAACCCGTTTTTCCACAAAGACCAATTGACTGCAGCGATTGTGGAGCGGACGGGTGGGGGGTGAGGTAGAGGAAGGGTGGGGCTGTACCCTAACCCACATATAGACCTCTGACCCCAACATCAGCCCACATGTTTAGAGTTTCACTACAGAAGAAGGAAAACATATGGGGGCCCTGGGGCCTCTGGGGCTCCCTCTTCAGTAATATAGCATCATGAAGGTAGACAACTCGGTAGCTCGAGAGCAGGAGGCAGGAACCACTTCTGAGGTTTTTATTGCGCTGGTTGTATTCTAACCACAGACTAATGTCTTTCTAAACAGAACCACTTAATCTAACACAGCAATTTCGTTTTTCCACCTCATCCTTCATTTTCTAACTCTAAAGGGAGGCTCCAGTCCCACTTACCAGCTCAAGTTATAAATGTAGAGAAAATCCTATTGTAGCTCTTTTTATTTGCCTCAGACATGCACGGTTTAATGAGGAGATATAATGCACCACTATTTTCTATTCCACTGTGGTAGGTAGCAGTATTTAATCTCTGTAAGGTTTCTTCAATTTTGAGGCTTTTATGAGTTTTTTGTTGTTGTTAGCACTGTTTTTAGCCGTTTAGTATTGTTGTTTGTTTTCATTAATTGTCTCGAAATGTCAGTACTTTTACTACTTCCCCACTCAGCTGTGTTCACCTATCCAGCCCACCCTTGATTACCTCACCATAGCTATTTCTCCACTCTTATTTTAATTCCATCCAATATCCCAAAGTGGTTATTTGGTTTCTCAGCGGTTTCCCACTTGTGGTTCTGTACCCAATTGTTTTAGCAAGCCCAAAAGAATGAGTTGATCTGTGTCTTTGCAGGGACAGAGTATATGAGTGGACCTGCTACAAAAAACGGTGGCTAGTGACATCATGTGTGGATGCGGGGAGGTAGTCTCTGGCTGTGTACCAACAGCAGTGCTGCTGTTTAATGATGCTCCGCTCCAAATCCAAACCCTCTTCTCTCCTCTGCTCATCCCTCCTGTTGTTTTTGTTTTCCTCTCTTTCTTCTGACCGGTGATATGTTGTGTGTTTAAGGGCATTTTGGACTTTGTTGTGGTAAAGTCTGAGGACCAGATGGGGGAGTGGAAGATACATTGGCTATAAAAATATAAATACATTTCCTTTCCCTAAAGCTTTTTGAATCCATCAATCCATCATCTTACAGCTTGACACATCAGAATTGGTAGATCACTGCAGGAGACACGCTGTGACCAGGAGCTCTGAAACCCTCACAGCTGTCGAAAGATACTTTTGGCAAGATGACCGCTTGAATCTAAATGTTACACTCATGGTCACCACAACAGATTCTCTCCGCTTGTATTCATTTAATGTGAGCAGAATAGACAGAAACCATTAAGTCTGATTATCTGTGATACCGTCTTCTAAAGCTGTTATGATGTACATCCAGTTTCCAGATTACTAGGTCCAGCTAGCTAAAACAACAGTCCTGCAATAAATCCTCCCTTTATGATGGTTAAAATGTCCCTTTTTATTAAAACTGTTTTAGAGAAGTGTTAATTCGACTGTTGCATTAGGCTGCTTTAGTTTTAGGCGGTTATTCATAAACAGTCATGCACTGAGGCAAAAACGCAGATTTTTCCATTCTGCGGTGATCAGACTGGCAGATGCCCAAGTGAAGAAGAACTTTGTTTACCTGTAGCATTGTAGCATTAGCCGTTTACCTTAATATTCTGCTGTTTACTGAGAAACTGTGAATGTGAAAGAGAGACTGAGCGATCTGCTCCGTGATTACTGTTCATCAGCTCTTCAGCTCTGCCACGAGGGAGCACAAAGACGTTAATTGCCGTGCAGTGGTTTTGCTTGTATCGGTCTTCAAGCTGGGCTTCCTTGTTAGTATCAGACCCTCCCACCCCGCGGGAATCGCTGAAACGCCAGATTCAATGTGAAAACAACCGTAGCTAGGTGTAACTAATAAACTAGACAGTTTATACAACTAGCAGTTTGCCTTGGATCACAAAATGATGACCGCATTCAAGGATTTTTCTGCCAATACATACAGAGCAAACTGAAGCTAAGTGTGACATATGGCTGCCCTTCTGAGGTAACAACATTCATTATTCTGTTCAACCAACGAGGTCTGGTAGTCCTGTCTGGTAGTAACGTAAGCAGCCGTCTTGCTTAATGACTTCTCTGGTCATTTCCTCTCCGACAACATGCAGATGAGAATTAATTCTTTCTCCTACTCAGGCGCAAAGCTAATCACCATTCATCCGCTCCTTAACGGAAAGCCAGTGACCTCGCTAACATACACCTCCAGAGTGAGTTTGTGGTGAATAATTAAAGCAAGACAAACCCAATCTGAACATAGTTAGTCAGCTGGGGGCTTCATTGAGGCAACCAGCAAGTTGAGCTGATGATCACAGTGAGCAAAGCCAGGGGCATAGCAGACGCTACTTTTTATGTAGTTCTCTGTAAAACTAAAAGTGTGTGCAAATATGGGTACATGTTTGAAGAAAAACAACCGTGTGTGTATTTGTGTGTGGAATGAAGCAGTCAAGAGATCCGTCAGCATGGCACTAAGCTCTTTAATTATTATTAGTTAAATCAACTAAAGCCACAGGCCTCTGAGGGTATCACCTCTACTGTTCAAGTCAAAGAGCTGTATTCACTAAGAACCGGCATCTCAAACAGAAGAGCTGTAACAACGAATAGCGTGATGTGAACAAAAACCACAAGCAAAGTTTACAGCGTACACACGGGAGCTGCAGACGTATAGGGCACATCTGACAGCTTGTCTTTAGAACATGACAGTTAGTCTAATGGCCTCAAACAGTAACATGATTGTGTCTTGGTCAACTAAAGATTATTCCCCGTTGGATGAAAGAGCAAAGGAAGATACACAAATACTGTCTTGTCCTTAGACTGTTTCCATAAAAGCCAAGAAAATAAATTAAACCATAGCAGAGAGACAGTAGAGAGTGAGGACACTTAAAGCCACTGTCATGTGTCTCCTGACTATTAATAACTATTAGCGGGGTGAGGACCCAGCAGTGCACTTAGGAAGACTTATGAAGCTAATTCTGTTGCCAAAATATAAGACAGGCGGAGTTAGAGGCCCACTGCAAATTCTTTATTCCACACAGAGTTTCCCATGGATGTTATGGAACACAAGAGCTGTTTGTGGGCAGGGCTGAGAAAAGGAAATATAATAAATCCTTTTGATAATAAGGAGAAAATGTGTTGTACATTTCTCTTATTTGCTGTACTGCTTACAGTCTGTGGCTTTCATATGTCGCTGCAATCTGCTGCTTAAATCATTTAGCTGTAACTGAAAGACCTGGAGAGGAAAGAGGGGAAGGAACACAAAACAGAGAAAGAAAAGAGGAAGCAAAGTATTTTAAAAATGGAAGGAAGGGAAAGTAAGGAGGAGGGGGTTTGGACAGAAGAAAGTAATTAAATAGAAAGAAGCAGGCAGAGAAAAGAGTGCAAATGTGTCCAGACTAAAAAAGGAATAGGAGTATTTAATCGAAAAGAAGCTCTGCCTCAAGTTATGTTCATGAAGCCTGGCCAGGAAGGGGAAAAAGGGCCATGACCCACTTTCTACCACTCTAACATCTTTAATCCACTATCTCTTGTTCCGTCCCTGCATCATATGTGCACAAAGCTCAATGCTCTTCTAGCTTCTGATGGTAAGCAACATTTCTCTGAAGCACCTCACAATGCATTTCCAGCCAAATAATACTCAAGAGTCAGGAACGTGTGAGGGAACATGGCTCGCTCATGCCAAGGCACACCGCCACAGGCATTATGGACACAGTACTTTCATGTTTGAGCCAAAAGCAAACATTTGTCTTTGTCCAGCGAATGGTAATAAAATAATGCACAAGGTAAATGTGCTGTGGTGCAATGAACTTGTATCAACTTGTCATCGAAACGCACACAGGATGCATACAGGAAATGCACTGTGCTTTCCCATTGCAAGCCAAAACCACATTGAGTAAACAGGCTGGTCTGTCTGATTTAAGAGCAGCCTGTTGAGAGACATCCAAGTGGTGTCTAGTCAGGCATGCGTGGACTTTTATTCTTTGCTTCTTCTTTTGTTGTTGAATTTGAAAAGAGCCAGGTGTGAGCTATAGGTGGCATAAACACCCCTTCCATCTTTGATGAACCAATATAGGTGGCTGCACTGATCAGTAGAAATGCCATATATGACAAATTAAAAACACAATTTATTAGTGTACTGACAACCATAGCAAGTCAAGGAACATTTGCATGCATAAAGTTTTACTCCCATAGGTGAGTACTTTATCCATTTTCCGCTCAATAGCTAACCAAGTCCCCAAGCGCTTCAGCAGTGTTTAGTTTCGGTTTGTTGGGGAAGAAAAAAGGAGCCGCTCTGCGTGTTCTGAGGAAACACTGTAAACCTTGTACCTTCACAACACACTGGTGACCTCTCCACATTCCCTGGAATGCCTTTGATATGCGGTGGTTCCTTGAAGGAGACTAGGCCCCTCGTACTCAGAACCACCACCCAAGAGGAAATCAGGCTCCACAAGACAGGAAAGAGAGGGAAAGAAGGAATAGAAAAAGGGTGAGAAGAAAGAGATGGGAAATGATGGAGGCGATAGCTGATGGATGAGCTGTAATGCTGCCTGTCCTGTTCATGTAGATGATGCTGTATATGGACGCTTTGTGGAGCTCACAGCAACAGTAGTTTGGAAGAGAAGACACACTTGAGAAGTGATACCGTTGATGCTGCTGTTAAAATCATTAGCAGCTCGCACTGAGGTCAGGAAGGGTACAGTACCTGGTTACGCTGTCAGACTCACCGGCTGCTGGAAAAACCCACGACCATGAAAATGAATAACGTCTCTGGATAGTCACGCACAAACCATATTCAATCATATAGATGGACACAAGCTTACGCATACCAGCAAGAGTGAGCACTCACACACAGGCACTCACACACTACAGATCTGTTGTAGTAGCTGTAATCCTGTCCCCTCCCGACATTGTTCCAAGTGACAGGGTTGCTAGAATTTCTGAAGAACCACAATGGCGTCATATGGGAGACACAAAAGCACTGAGTTTCAGGGTGGAGGTAGGACTTAATGATGTGGCACTGAGTAAAGTGACTGGGAAGAGTGATGGAGTGGATTAGGAGGGCTAGACAGCATTGGCCTTGCGTGGGCCCAGGCCAGGGTGTTAAATGGAGCAGTGCGTACGTCTGTGTGCGAGTGTTTTTGTGCTTGTGCACTGATGAGAAACAGAACTAGAATCAGCAGGGAAAAGAAAGAGGCGAGAGGAGTGCCAGCAGTCACCCCTCAATTTAGACTGGGCTGAAGACAACTCTGCACAAACTGCCTTCCATCTGCACCATTTTGTCTGTATGTGTGTGAAACAAACCTCTTTTCCGTTGGATGTATGGAGCCACGGGGAGCAGTAAGCATATTTAACCCGTCTCTCACAGGAAGCTACATCGGAATTAAGGGTCATGTGCAAGTAGACAACACTGTTGTCCGGGACAATAAGGTCAGATCTCTGAGCAGGAAGGGGAGTCTTAAACCCTCTTAGAGGCCTTTTTGACCAGATATTTAAAACATAAACTCAGGAAATAAATCAGAAGCTAAGAGATGCGATGCAGAGGGAGACCAAAAACAATGGTGAAGCAATATGCCCATATAAAAATAAAAATAAATCAGTGAAGAGAATGTATTTTACATTGAAACAATAAGCAATAATAAGTAACCCTGATCGTTTAAGACCAGACCAGAAGTGGGCTACGTAACCATTGTTAAAACGTTAACATGAGAAGAATATTCTTGTCCTTCCCCTAATACTGATACTTGTGACAAACCCCTTTGTTTTAAAGTCTGAATGCTCTAAATGAGCTGTAGGATTCACACAGCTTGTGTTGACAAATCATCCATTTAGTCCTGCAAATCCTGATTTATGGGGCCATCAGATTGTTCTAACTCAGGAGCAGTGACTGTATGACACAGAGACAGGTTCCTGTGGGCAACATGCTGAAAAGTTCCTGAATTATTTCCTGTGGTCAACAAAGACCATAAAAAAACAACAACTTGGGGATAATTTGCTAGAGAAAAGAGAAATCTCATTCCTAGAGTAAAGACGATCAAGTTAGGACAGGTACCAGCAGAGCCAGCAGCCACGTAGCAGACGTGTGGGGAGAAACCAACAGGAGGTGTGTTAGCAGAACTAACCAGGACAAAACGCAGACCTCGTCACATGGGCTGGACAGAAAATGTGTTCTCTCTTTCAATCTTTCCAAACAACGCTATGTGGAACAATGACCTGACAACTCCGCTACTGCACACCAAGAGAACATTCTCCTGAATAATTACAGATTGTTTGAAAAATCCCTTTTCACTCATGGCAGAAAATCCCTCTGCTCTAGAACAGCATACATTCAACACTCCTGCTGTTTACATTCCCTTTCTTAGCCTTTGTAAACAAAGAAGTGCGTGTTTCCGAGTCCCAACTCTTAAGATTTTGTTTTCTTGCAGAAAGGCTTGGGGGGACTTGGAAGGAGCACCAACAACTGTCCATCGATCAGTCTAACCAGCCAGCAGAAATGCCGGGGCTGATGTGGAGCCTGTGTGCCCTGTTCTGCCTCTCCCTCTGGGAGGAAAGTTACTGCAGGAGCTCCCGGGAAGCCCGGAGGACCAAAGAGCTTTCTCTCCACAGGAGTAAAAGAGCCCCCCTCGACCCTGATGCCAAAAAGTGTTCCTACACCTTCCTTGTGCCTGAGCAGAGAATCACAGGTTCAAAGTATAACTTTTTCTTGTAATAAACCTTTAGTTTTTCAGCACATAGCTGCCTTCCTTCAATGATTTCTTGCTTTTCTAAAAATCTAAAAATCTTCTTGGTAATCTTCTAAATAAGTCATATCTGTCATCAGGTCCAATCTGTGCCAGCACCACAGGCCCCGAGCCAGACAAGGACAGAGTGACCCGTATGGACATTGCAGATGTGCGGGAGGTGCTCAGCAAACAGCGGCGTGAGATCGACACCCTGCAGCTGGTGGTGGATGTAGATGGTAACTTGGTGAATGAGATGAAGCTGCTGCGGAAAGAGAGCAGGAACATGAACTCCAGGGTGACCCAACTCTATATGCAGCTGCTGCATGAGATCATCAGGAAAAGAGACAACTCTCTGGAGTTGGCCCAGCTGGAGAACCGTGTCCTCAACGTGACCTCTGAGATGATGCGACTGGCTTCAAGGTACAAGGAGCTGGAGGCCCGGTTTGCCACAATGGCCGGTGTGGTGAACAACCAGTCCATTCTCATCTCTGCTCTGGAGGAGCAGTGTCTGAGGACAATAGGACGCAGTGAGCTGCCCGTAGTTCCCCCACTGGTACAGGTGGTACCACAGAATATACCAGTTAACAGTCGTTTCACCAATGAGATACAGAGGGACAATAACAACCGGGCCTTTCCTAGAGGATCACGCATGGATTCTCCTACTGCAAGCCCATTTGGAATTGACCCTCCGCCACCACAGGGAACACTTACCTCTGATGGTATGTACCAATTTTAAAGTGATAGGAGATGATGAAGGAATAAGTGACTAAACACTGTAAAATAATCAGGGAGCCAGTGAGTTTTTAGGAAAATTAAGATTAAAAAAAAGCCCTTTCAAGTATTCGGCAGTTATTATGTAATTGTCCTAATTAAATTTACACATAACTATAAAGTACAATTACCCAGGGACTGCAATTCAGAGCCTAATTTCTTGCAACAGTTGGTTTTGCTGAGGCACAGTTGGCTCATCCTTGGCATACTACAGAGGCAGTGAAATCATACATTCCAATGATTCCCAATTGGCTGCACTGCGCTGAGCATATGTACTAAATTAGTAGGAAGTGGATTAGCTCTTTGTCAACAGGATAACTTCAGAAAAAGACTTCAGAAAACAGGAATATATACTGCAAGGCTTCAGTCAGATTTACAGCCAGTCTATGCAAGAAATAAGTGGGAAAGATGGAGTCAAACAGAGCACACATCTGATTCACTAGTTTCACATCTTCTAAAATAAATTAGGCTTCTTTGTACTTTTCTGAGAGAGACTAATTAAGTCTGACATCTGAGGAAAAAAGCTCTAATATGAAAGCAACGTGCGAGCTCCGAACACTACTTGGAAATGACTCCTAAAAACTGGTCAGAGGTGTCGTATTTTGACTGCCGTTTAGACTATGGCGGGGAATGTTGACAGAGGTTATACAACCAGATGGTGAAATGGATGAAATCATTCATAACATCCCTCAGACAAAAAGGGCAATAAAAAAGGCCCATATGAATACTGACAGGGGAGTCACTGAGTAGGGTGACATAATTCGGTTCACAGAAGAATGTTGAGTTGAAGAATACTTTCTTTTGTCTCTGAATAGTCAGATAATTAAATCTTTGGTTAAATCGGACACTTAAAGACTCTAGTTAAAGATATCATTACTACCATGCTACTTGCCATTATATGAAATCTACATAAGGTAGCTTTGGCGTAACATCAGCTTACTGCCATTACAAAACAAGTGTTTTAACAATATCAATACTACCTATATAGTAATGGGAAGTTTGTGTTTAATAAGTATCTAATAGGCGTTTTGTCATGAGGTTGTCTAGTATCAATTGTTGATCCTCCAGAAACCAGTCTGACTGAAACACAGCTCTCCTGTGAACACTGCAACACCTTCAATCCAGATTAAGCACTAATAATGATTGGGCTATTACAAGCAGAAGAGCAAAGGGGCCATGTTTTAAAAGCCTCCATGGAGAAAAAAAAATCCTTAAGGAAACCGAAAGATGGAAGAGAAGAAAAGTGGTTGGGGGACGTAAAATGGCACTAAAATCCACTTAAATGACAAAAAGGACTGAGTGTTTTCATGGTTATTTCCAGCTGTGTAAAATAATTCTCCACTTCCTTTAGAGAGCCCCTGATGAACTATAATTTCAGCATTTTATTAGTCAATCATAGCTCATTAGAACTGACAGCTCCAATGCAACAATCCTCCATAGGCCTCCTCCGTATTATAGTGTAGTGTAATGTTAATGGATGAATATACACTTTTTAACGGATAATGTGTCTCTAAATAGGAAAGGAAAATAAGTAAAACATTCAACCCAAAACCAAGCCACCAAAGACCACTAATAGGCTCTCTTCCATGTAGGTTCACTACTATACACATTGCCTGACCACAGTTTGGTCTAGTTGAACCCCTCCAGAAAGCACTATGACTTAATAATTTGATTTATTTTTAACATAAACCCCTTAAAGGTCTATTAGAGAAACTAACAAGAAAGTGACAGAAAAAGAGAACAGGGGAATAAGTTAGAGACACACACACAGGTCTGATGAAGACATATCATTACTAAAAAAATACAAGCTTTTGCTGGGAAGTTTTAGGTATCCGTGTTGGGCTATTACACTGGGTCCCTATATGCTCCTAAACTCAGCTGAGAAAACCACCTTACATGGGCCTTTGGGCCCTAGAGGCCCCCACACAATGCCGGTGTTCATACTGGTTTAATACATATTCACATAGGGGAAAACAGAGGAAATATTCTGGGTTTAAGTTCAGCTGCTTCAGCTTTGGGTGCAGTGCTACCACATGGCTTAATTTCAAGCCTAAACCTAGGTGAATATTCATGTGACAATTTAGGTGTGCACATTCATGTTTGTGTAACTTCAGACTGCAGATTGTTTGGACGCTCTGAGAAAAAGGAGATATTTTTCAAAGAATGGGGCTGCAATGATACATCCCCTCAAAGCATGGGGTCTAGCAGACGTTCCTTCCCAACTTTCTCTTCCCTCTTCTCTTGTCTGCTGTCTGGAGCCCCTTGACTGATGATGATGACTTTTGCATACGACATTTGATCAAGAGGCTAAACCTGAAAGCACTTCATGCAATGGGTGTTTGAATAGGAATCAAGAGTCAGTAACAAAAGAATAGAAGTACAATTTATAATCCTTTCAGTTACTGTATATGCAAATTTCTGGCTTTTAACAAGCAATATAACTCATTTCAACATTTTATTGCCCCAATGGCTAATAGTGGAGCTTTGTTTGTGGCCAGATGAAATGATAAATATCAACTATTAATCCCAAATTGCCTGGGATAATGAAAAACAGAGTATTATTGTTATGCAAACTGAAATATGGCAATAGTTTGTGGGCAATGGCAATATTGTAATAAGGATTTCTTTGCATATCAAACATTTTAAGTCAGAGCCACTAAAACAATCTCTATTCAACGGTTATTTTGCCTTCCTCTTTTTCTACTACCGTCTTTCTAACCACAGGTCCCTTCAAGGACTGTTACCAGGTGCGACAGGCAGGCCACACCACCAGTGGGATGTACCTGCTTAAGACTGATGGGAGTGATCGGTTGATCCAAGCCTGGTGTGAACATAGCCTTGACAATGGAGGGTGGACCGTGTTGCAAAAGAGGAGAGACGGCTCTGTTAACTTTTTTAGAAACTGGGAGAACTACAAAGTAAGTGAGAGGGAATTAATTTATTGAATAAGAAACATTAGGTTTGATGGTGAAGGCAGGATTTAATGAGACAACCCAAAACAAAACTAAAATCTGATTCTTTTGGGAAAAATATCCTTTAAGCATGAGAGAGAACTGAATTCAAAGCTTTTCCTTTCCTCTTTCCTAAGTGACCCAGTCTCCGCAGTTCATTTTGGGGCCACTAAGCAAGCACTTGCTCCATCAATGTAAACAGCTTAGCGGTGGATTTCCTCACACTGAAATCACAGCCAAGAACTGTAGCCAGGGACCTACACACAAATATAAGCAATCAGAGAGCACCAGTGGGCTGAGAGGGAAATACAGCTTTAACCCACTGGAAATGATCCCTTCATCCTTTTTATCCCATGTGTCAGCTTTTGCAAGTGAGAAGTGATGCAGGATCTAACAGAGAAAGCAGGAAGCGAGAGGAAACGCAGTTCACAAAGAAAACTCTGAGCAAAACATTACACTGATACACTGCCTGACAAAATTACGGTTTTCTTCTGTAAAAAAAAAGAAAAGACAAAAGGCAAAAGCAAGAGTTTTCCTCTCATTAATAAAATTAGATTTAGAAGTAAGTACTTGGATGCTGTTTGGATCGGGGACAGAAATGTGTGAAGCTGAAGCTCTGCATTTGCTGTATTCAACTCGCCATCCAACTGTAGCCAAATCACCATTGCCCCTGCCATTCAACTAATTCGTCGCGAGTAAGAAACCACAGATCACAACTGTAACACATTATCATCTCAATGGGAAGCAGCTTTGATTTCATTTTACTTGATTGCAGCCACCAGGCTCCTTTAAACTCTGCCCTCTGCTAAGAAATCTTATTAACCTCACTCTGCTTTACTGTTTGTGTTTTTTGGACATGATTTGCTTTCATTCACCACAAAATAAAAAGAGATCTGTTCTTTTACCACTTACCCGACCCACAGTGTCAAGTAAACCGAAAGTATTTCTGCACTATGTTGGTCTGCAGAACATTGCAATGACGTTTTAACGTGAACCACAACTGAAAATGAATAACAGAAGAACGTGCTGCGGTGTGTCTCCCCTACAGAGAGGCTTTGGAAACATAGATGGTGAACACTGGCTTGGGCTGGACAATATCTACAACCTGGGGAAACAGGGCGACTATAAGTTGATGATAGAGCTGGAGGACTGGACAGGGAAGAAGGTGTATGCAGAGTACAGCAGCTTCCACCTGGAGTCCGAAAGCGAGGGTTATCGGCTAAGGGTCGGCACCTACCAGGGCAACGCTGGGGACTCCTTCACTAGCCACAACGGCAAACAGTTCACCACTCTCGACCGCGACAAAGATGCATTTTCTGGTAGGGGAGTTGCTAGATGGCTTCAAAATGCTTTTTCATTTCTTATCTTAGTAACAGTGTAACAGCGCTCCTAC
The DNA here is from genome assembly GCA_036024295.1 of Nannoperca obscura. Taxonomy (NCBI): domain Eukaryota; kingdom Metazoa; phylum Chordata; class Actinopteri; order Centrarchiformes; family Percichthyidae; genus Nannoperca; species Nannoperca obscura. The sequence goes on from JAVQJL010033110.1 coordinate 14,096, forward strand.
TTTGTCTGTCCATCACACTAATCTTGTTTTATGATGTTGTGTCCTTCTCCACTAGGCAATTGCGCCCACTTCCATAAGGGTGGCTGGTGGTACAATGCTTGTGGGCAGACCAACCTGAATGGTGTGTGGTACAGCGGGGGAGTTTACCGCAGCAAATTTCAGGACGGAATCTTCTGGGCAGACTATGGAGGAGGTTTCTACTCCCTCAAGTCAGTCCGCCTCATGATCCGGCCAATCGACTGAACCCTCTGACTGTGGTAGCCTTCAAATGCACCTCAGTTTCCTCCCTTATCTTTATCTACCCATAAACAAATACTGTTACGGCAGGACTAGGAATCCCTGCCGTCGTACAACAGAGCCTTGTAAAATACGAAAGAGGAAGAGACGGTGGCGTGTGTTCGTGGCCAGACAATAATGCCCCCAGCGGTCTGTGCAGTGGCTAGATGAAGACTAAGGGCCACTGCCCTCCCTAAGTAACTGCTCTCCTCCACCTTTCAGTTTGGATGGCAAGGTCCATCAATGTTGCTGGGAACATTAAGAATTACTCTCAAGTGTCCAATTTTACACACGCTTGTTGAAACTCAGTATGTAATAAAAAGGAAACGGTCATTTACTAAAGACATGAAATTTCTTCTGAGCAGCTAATGGTGACTTATTGAAAGTAGTGTTGCCCATGCCAAATGGTATTGGATGTACTGGGATGTTTAACCTTGACAGCATAAAAAATTATGCAATTTAAAAGTTGTGTTGCCAGTTAGAATACCTGACAAACAAATGGTTAGAGAACAGGATTTGCTAAACCTACTGTGTACTCGTTTTTAGGTTTTGTCAGGACTTCTGGGGTTTCCTTTGACCCCCAAAAGAAAATGAAATGGTGCAACAATGTGCTTGTCCAATGTGCATGTGGCTGAGCTGGCTTTGGTATGTAAATATCTTTGGCTTTATTTGTGAAAGGTAATTTAAGAGGTGTGATTCTACTCAGGCCAAATGTTCACAATGTTGTCACTCTGCCATTCTTTGTTATTTATCAGTGTATTTATAGTAAGTATAGTCATGGTCATTTTATATCTAGCCCTGTAACAATACAATTCTTAATATGTTTTATCCAATGTACAGATACATTATTAACACTTGAACAGAAGGACACACACACTCAACTAGCCCATACAAACAAATCCAGAGTGGATTTGGGAGGATGGAGAATGTGACATGCACTGCCTGTTTTCAAAGTAAAATTCAATTCTTTTGTGAACATTGAAATGGAAATTCACTTTCCACTCACTTTCATAGCAAAGGGAGTGTTTAAAATTAAATTGTAAAAAACAAAACTATTTCCAGTGTGAATGCAGAACTTGAAATATTAGTCTGTAAAATATGAGCTAAACCTTTATAAAAAGGATGATACAATCATCTGAAATGAAACACTTGTCTGTGATCTTTGATTTAAGTGCAATACCAACTGCAGAGAAGCTCAAGAAGGTCAGAGGGATTTAATAATTTAAGAAAGTGGGCAGAATAAAAATGAACTGTACACAGTGAGAGAACATTTAAAATCACATTATTCTTGTTCTGAACAGAAGAGGTTTGAAAGAAATACATAAGGGAAAAAAGACAGCTTTGCAGAAGCAGATTGAACTATATCATGATAAGAACAGAGATAACGGGCAGGATATTAAATGATGCTGCTATAGAAGAATTTAGACTAAAATGAAAGAACCGGAGAAGCAGTAAGGGTGATTAAAGGCAAGCGAAAGACAGACGTGGAAGAGAAGGGCAGGAAGGAGAACATTCCTTCCACATAAAACCTTCTTTCCCTGAAATACAAACTTATTTTGAAATTATGGTTCCCCTCTGAGCCTTTCCCTCTGAGGAACTGTAAGTCAGAACAGACAGCCGCCGTCTGACGCAAACACTGTAAGGAGAAGCTCATGGACACATAGTCAACACAACCACACGCTCACACACACACACACAGTTAGCCAACAAAACTGGCAGGTAGGTTTGCTGTCAGCAACCTAAAATACTGTATATCCATGCAGTCCAAGAGCCCAGGCCAGACCAGGCCTTGTCTGGCTGTAGCATCTCCTGACACACAAGACTGTAGATCATAGGAACCAGGAGGGAAATGATCTCCTCAGCTGGCTGACTTTTCTGATCTGTTACATATGACACGTTACCCCTGGTGTTTTCTCTTACACTGGTTATTCCACACAGTGTTGCTTTTGAGCCATGCTACCTCAACAACAGCAACAGCATGTTGGAGCAGAAGGGCCCTCTGTAGAGTCCTTTCTCTACTGACTTAGAGACCAAATATCACATGGCTACTACAGGATTGGGATTATCATAAATATTAACAAGCTCTTGCACTTCTATTCTTAGGAGTGTAATGGTAAACCCCCTGTTTACACAGGACTGGTTTCTTTTTCACTCATCTGTCTAACTGAACAGATAAACCTGCCTTTTAACCACTGCGACAGTTTACACCAGCCAAGTAATAGCTCATGCTTCACGCATGTAAATGCAATCCAAATCCAATCCAATCTTTTTGGGCCATAAATCAATATTTTCTCTTCTTACAAAATGTAACTGCTTGATTATGCAACCGCCTGTGAGCAGTGTCAAAACACTTAAGCGCAAGCAGTACATGGTAGAGCCGATTCAGTGTACACGCCGGATGGAGGTCTGCAGTTACTGCTGTTATGCAGCTTTCGCTACGTGGCCGGTGTAGACAAGGTGAAAGCATAACGAGTCGGGGAAACATTTTAAAGTGTGTGTGTTTTGCCACAGTGGAGCCATACATTTCTGTGGGCTCTTTGTCCTTGCATGATTGGCTAGAGAACAGGAACAAGCTCATCTGAGCATTTAACAGGCTGGCCCTGTGGTGAGTGCAGACAGGAGGGGGCTGTGTCTGCCAAGCCTAATAGCAGGTCAGAGTTCACGTGCACACACGCACACACACTTAAGCACAAACAGATCACTGTGGAAAGACCAGAACTTGGTCACTGCACAGCAGACACAGGGCTCTTTCTCAAACCTTGTCATCACCACAGATAAGCATCACACCTATAAAGATGCAAAAGAAGCAAAGAAAGAAACGTAATAGGAAGTCATAAAAGTGGCCCAAGTACACAAATACACTTTGTGGCAGTTAATGCTCATGTGGTGTATTTAGCACATAGCAAAACACACATGGTCATTTTAGCCCCACTGCTGTGGGTTGGGACTTTAATTTAAGCTTCAAAAAGGTGCTTTGTTTAGTGAACATAGAGGTAAACATGTGAACAAACATCCCGAGGTGCCCCCTGACCCATTATATAATATTTATTATATAACCCATTATGCACGCACAAGCACACACACACACACACACACACACACACCCCTTATGTTGGAAGTGATGCTCTGGAACAAACACTGCAGCTTCACTCCCCCCGGCTCATTTATTCCCACTTACCCTCAGAGGGATGAAGGATGGTGAAGGAGGAGAATGTCCGACAACAAGAGAGTGGCGATTTCCCTCCTGTGTGCCAACTTGGCTTGGTCCAGCAACGAGGCCAGCCAGCTGGTCACACATCACACATCCACACGCATCATTGACAGGCTCAGACTGTAAGGAAATGTCATCCCACTCTAACCTACAAAGATGGGCAGCACAAAAGGGCTCCACCCTAAGCGCCAGCTACACACACACACACACACACACACACACACACACACACACACAGCTGAACTGGCAAATGTGTGCCATTTCACAGCATTAGTTTTGCATTTGTTTCGTGGTCTGTCATTACTTCTAGACTTCCATGATGGAGCATAATGGGGAAAATGGGTGTTTAAAAGTTTCTTTAACTACAAACAGACTCTCGAGCTCACTCGTGTTTGTGCTCGTGTTTGTTTGTACATACTTGAGCATCTAAGTTTGAATCACACAGCAGTAGCTATGATACGAGCCTCATGGTTAGGAGGAACACCGTGGCAGTAAAACAACATCAAAGTCATCATCAAGTCAAAACAAGAACAAACAGTACAGCAATAAAACCACATGTGTACCCGTGTGCACAATACTCATAGCGAGTGTTTTCCTTGCAAAACTCATAAGGGATTCCTGTATGATGTCATGCTGTGGCGGCGCCAAAGAAAGAGGGGGCATAAATTTTCAAGGAAAGGACGGACAAATATATCATCATCTCTTTTTCTGGAACATTGTGATGTTTCTCAACACAGCAGAAAATTGATATTCAACATTCACTCTCCTCTACTTGAAGAGGCAGGCAAATATGAAAACTCAGGAAAATGAACGATAGGGTACAAACTGCAAGAGGCAACGGCTACAGAGGTAACAAGCAGCTTAGTGAAAGAATTACTGAGGGAGGACAGAGGAACAGAAAAACAACAGATGATAAAACGGACCGACTTGACGTCTGTGGCACTAAATTATCTATGAGATAATGACACCAGACGCACATGCAGAGGCAGTTCGTTTCATAAAACTCCTAAAACTTTGTCCTTAATTTAACCTTTGGCCCGTAAACTGGAAGGCTTCTTAGTGCATCATTCAAAGATCAAACCGTGCGGCGGTCTGTGAGTGTGTGTCTGTTACCTAGGTATGGAATACACGAGACCATGCTCTGGCTGCTTATGAAGTCTCTCAGACGTTTATAGTTGTCTTCTTTGGACATCAGATAGTCGAGCCGATCAAATGTTGCCTTGTCCTTCCGACTCAGTAACTGTGCGGTAAAGAAGGAAAGAAAAAAGGAGAGAGGGAGAATATGAACAGAAAACAGAAATACACAGGTATAATGAGTTAGCAACACATTTGGTCTTCAAAAAAACGACTTAATGTAAGTCGCCTTGATTCAGCTGCACTTGAAACCTGATATCCACTAAAGACTACAAAACGTGTGGCGAGATTTGACTGACAGTGTTCACTGTAAGGAAGCCTTTTTCTTCAACATCCAAAAATGTCACCTTTTGACAAAGAAAAAATAATTTTAACCCACATGTTGCTGTAGTCAGACCTTTAACCATTGTTTTTATTTGTAATATAAGTGAAATATCTGCTAATACTCTGCTATGATTTCCAGTTGTCAATGTCAGAATAAAATGCAGTTATGCTGTACAGAAAAAAAACTCTCTAGCAGGTTGCTTGTCTTAATAAACTGGACACTCAGAAACCTAATGAGAACACTGCCAGAGCACAGAAGCTTTCCAGGTAGGGACAGACAGTTTGTTTGCATGCTTGTGTGGACAGGGTCTGCCTGTCCATTTGTCGGAGCTAAGGATGTGAGTCTACTCCTGCAGGAAGGCTGCACGGCAGAGTACTTAGCTTGTGGACCAAGGCAGCAGGCAGCAGTGGTAAAGCATCAGACCACAGTACAGCTGACAGGCTGACACAGGAACTTAGGCACAACAACTTATAGGTTGTGACAATAGCAGAAAGTAGTGTACTTGTGTGTGTGTGTGTGTGTGTGTGTCCTTCTGTCTTCCAAGAGGCAGGTTTGCTATATTCCCGACCAGCAACAGTATTTGCTGACTACTCAAAAAGAATCTCCTGTGGTTTTGTGGACCCGGGTATAAGAAATTTCCACCATTCCGTCAGAGCACCATCATTTCACTATTATGTAAGCTCTACATCTTCAATGAGAGCACGAACAGATTGGTCATCCCTCACCAGTTTTTAAAATGGATACCGATACATACTTTCCTGCATATAAAAAAGGTCTACAACTGAATAACGTATTCGAAAATGTTTCCGCCACCCAAAATCTCATCACATCTGTATGAATGTGCACAGTACGTCACTACGGAACAGACTTTCTGCACCAAGAAATGACAGACAAGGACACTGTCATCTCTCTGAAAACCTACCTGAGTTTTATGTTTGTTAAATTTAAGGTTTTCTGGATGTTCTAAATTGTTTTGCTTATTTATTTGTTTTTCCTGAACTCTGACGTTGATCTTGTCATGTCACTTGTGTGCTGTGTTTTATTAGCCTTCGTTTGTGCCCAGTGTGTTGGTACAGATCTACATGACATCCCTGTTTATTGACAGCACTCGACTAATAAACCAGACTTGCCTTCAAAGTAGGCTAAATATACTCACCGCCCATGTCTTGCTAAGTCTGAAGATGGGAGCACTTTGTAACGCTGACACCACAGCCATGACCGCATGGAGGTTGTTCATGTCACACAGTTTCTGTGAAAAGTTTAAGTACATAGAGCATATATTAAGTTGGGTTTACAGTGCAAACATTCATAAAGGATAGGAAAACAATGTCATGTTGTGTGTGGATGTGTGTACCTTGGCAGTGCGAATGTACAGACTCAGCACCTCAGCTCTGATTTTCAACGTTTGTGCGTGGAGGATCTCTCGTACCACCCAGAAACTCGTCTAGCAGAAAAACAAAACAAAAAAAAAACACACACACAATGAGAAAAAGATTAGTGCACGTCGGCCCTTAGCAACGCTCACAAACTTGCCAAAAACAGAGTCTGGATTCTGCAAAACTGATGACACAGAAAACTTTATCTCAATAAAGATATCAGGTATGTACAAATAAAGACAGAGAGTTCTGCCTTGTTAAATCTCCGGTCGTTTGAGTACAGAGCCAAGGCCTGCAGACAGTTATGACACCTCTGGGCTGAAACCAGTATAAAACAGAGCACAGGGCAGGCTGCTAACAGGAACGCTCCATTAGTGTAGATTAGAAATTAGCTTGTGAGGAAAAACAAGAGCTTCAGAGGAAAATCCAACTGATTCCAACTGATTGCACAACAGACACACACCATAACTCCTAATATGTCAACCGAGAGAGTGTGTGTTTTCAGAGTGCTTGGCCAGACTGAGAGTGATGTCGGAAATCTGCCTCTTTAGGGAGAATACTGGTAAGCCAAAGTTCTGATTGCACGTACGCGCACACACACACACACACACACACACACACACACGCACACACCAGTGAATCAGTCAGTGTTTAAGCTCAGGGGAGAGAGGGAATGGAAAGAGGAAAAGGAGAAGAGAGAAGGTAATAGGAGGGGGAGTTCGCTTCAACGCCGTAGGGCTCCGAGGGCTTTCAAAGCCCACAGCTGTCTGGACATTGTGTCCTGATAAGACTGTCCCAAACAGACGGACCATCTCCATTATTTCTCCAATCGCAAACAAACGTATCTCGTTCAGTTTCTGAATTTTTCTCTCACTTTGATCCAAAGCCCTTCTTCTCTCCTGTTGGACCTTAATATGTGCTTGATTAATTGACTTTGCCTATAGACATTTTTTCATTCAAGCCACAGACCACTAGGTGTGTTTCTTGAGTGTGTCTATAAATTAAGTGTATGTGTGTGTCTGCTTCTCACTGCTTTCCTACATTCTCGATGTGCACACATTCTAACCTACAGCTGGCTTTGCCTACTTTTTCCTGGAAACAGCCCCAAGACTTGTTTTTGTTTCAGGGAAGAGGTGGGGAGCTGAGGAGTGAAGAGATAAATTAATCCAGCTACTCTCTCTCCCTGTCTTCTCTTATAAACACATGATACACACTCATCAAACTAAGTTAAATCTAAGCAGGTACAGTATCTCCAGGAAACAGAGCCATGTGTGTTTCATTTTCACTATTTTATGAAAAGAAGTCTGTAAAGAAGATGAAGAAGTCATGAAAATGTACAGAAGACGCATAGATGGATCCTGACTTCCACTGGCGCCCACTTTAATTTGCATCTCTTGCCTTAAACTTGCCTTTGTGCGCATGCGCTTGTGAGTGCTTGCTGCCCGATACGGTTGCTCCGCTCGTCTTACTTTCTCTTTTAAATCTTTTTGTTATTTAACTCTGTACTTATGGGTTTTTTGTTTGGTGTTAACTTGTTGGTGTCGTGGCC
>JAVQJL010033130.1:0-39037 GCA_036024295.1 Nannoperca obscura
CCCCCCCCCCCCCCCCCCCCCCCCCCCCCCCCCCCCCCCCCCCCCCCCCCCCCCCCCCAAGGCTGAACCAGTGAACTGCTGAACTGAGTGAAGAAGCACAGAAGGACAGTGACAGGCTCTGGGCACTAGGGGGCACTAAGGGGTGGCGCCATGCCCAGGAAAAAAAGAGGCAGAGCTTTCCAAGATGCACACATATGCACCACATCGTCTGACACACATACACACGCAATCAAGCACTTTAAAAAAAACTCTACACATGTGTGAGAGCACCCACTAACACACACACACACACACACCTCTCTCACCCCTTGCCTTTTCCAGGGCTCTGGCTCCCTCCCTGCCTCTCTTTCTGGCTCTTTCTCTTCCAACAGAGCCAGTTAATTACACCCTACTGCTGCAGGCAGCTTCAAACCACCACTAATTTAGAGTTCCATTACAGTAAACTGTTCCACATGTGCTTCCAGGGCCCAGGCAGGCTCGGGTGGCCACGTTTCAGGAAGGAGCAGCCGCCGATAGGCACCCACCCCCATCCTGCCAACACAGCCATACTGCCATCTTTCTTTTTCTTTCTTCCTTTCTCACTGTATTTCTTGCTTTCTTCGGTTCCCTTTTTCACTCTATCCAAACTACCTTTGATTTTTCCCCTTTTCTGACCCACCCCACATCTCCACTCTATAATCATGTCCTTATACCCAATCCTCTCACACCGCCTCCCCGCACCCGCACCCCATCTCCATCCCTCCACTGCTTATACAACTTGTACCATGACCCTGTGCAGCGGTTCCACTGTGTGGCTAACACACAAAAACATCACTAAAGATTTTACAGTGGGCCTAATGGGAGAAGAGGTACAGACTGGAAAAACAAAACTGCCAGCAACGCAAGCTTATAATGTGTGTGTGTGTATGCATGTGTGTTATGAGTATGTACTTGGCCAGCGTTTAGCCCGTTTGGGTATCTGCCTCATGAACTCAAGGCCCCATAAAGGCTGCACAATCTGTCTGCGAGTGCTGTGAGAAGAGAGAGGGATAAAGAGGAAAAAGGAGGATGTGTGAGAAAAAGGATCATAGTAGCGAGTAGGACTGCACGCATGTGACTTTTGTATTACCACAGGAGGAAAAATGAAGCTTTAAATGAGTTTTAACCACAAACCCGAGCAGAGAATCCTATAAACCGCAGTGTACGTTCACGCATAATGACACGAAACAACAAAAGACACTAAGACAGAAAGAAACTGAGAAAGAAACTAAGACAGAAAGAACTAAAGAGTACCCAGAGAGACAGCCTTTTAAAATAGAACCCAGTAACTTTACTCTCCCCAAACACAATAATGAATTAATAAAAGAGTTGGCGCCAGTGTTTTTTAATGAGTCACAACAGCCCAGCAGCTTTTTACAGAGCCATTTATGTTTTATGTTGGGTCCTGTGGTAGGCTCACTTCGCCAGCCCGTCTGGGGCTATAAGGGGATAAGGGGAATTTGGAGTGACCTCATCCCCTGTTAGCCAGGGCCAAATGGGCATGGAGGGCCTCCCCACTTCCCCTGAGCCTGGGGGGCACACAGGAGGCAGCAGGCGACCAGGCAGGCGAGGAGCACCAGGGCAAGCTATGGGTGGGTTTCAAGGCTGCTGCTGCTGCTGGGACTTTCCATCATTCCCTAAGAGGTGCACAGTTTAAATTTACTTTGGTTGTTTCTGTAAATAGTGGAGTGTCAGACCACACAGTAGTTCATCATGTTAAAACAGACCCACTTGTTACACTTGAGATAATCCAACGATTTTATCGGGACTAAAATGCTGTGTAGCAAATGAAATGAAATCAATCAAGCCGGCAATTTGGAGACAGCGCCGCAAGACAAGGCACGCTTAGAGAGAATGGGATTCTCTTGTTTGCTGAAGAGTTTGGATTTCAACAAAAAGACGGACCAGAATGCGGAATCAAGCAAGAGAGAGAGAGAGAGAGAGAGAGAGAGAGAGAGAACCGTTCCCACAGATTGAATGTCTGTCAAACAAAGGGTATCAAATCCTCTGTGAGTAAAACAACAATTGTGCCTTAACCGTTGTGACGGAGTGAGGCCCCTCAGGCAATGAGAACTGCAGTCAAACATAACAAATAAATCACGGCATCTCAGGAAGCTCTGCACCACACAACCAAGAAAGGCAGTGTTTTGTTTTTTTTGTCAGCACAAGAAACCACAGGTGATTACTCTGCGTATATATGAGCAAGATTCTGGGTGCCGTGGCTGCCCCAGTTTGTTAACTTGAGCACGTTTCTTATTGCACATTACTTTGTACATTACTGTGTGTGATGTTAGGTTGAGTTGTAACTGAATGTTTGTCTTTGGGGGCGTTTGCCTTTGACGTCTCTTCCCGCTCTCTGACTCCTGTGGAGGCTACTTTTTCTTTCCCTTTTCTGGGTTTGCAGGTTTTCTTTGGGTCCTGAATTCTCCAGAAGGCCACAATATGTAATTTTCTGAAATGTTCTGCAAGTTGAAATAAAAATATGTGTCGATCAGTCCAGAGCAGCATGTCAAAACCTTTACTGGAAGGACTGGATTGTTAATTCACAGCCTCAAGATAAATTAACTGTACCATGTATTCCTGGCAGGGAAAGCTTGGCAGAATCACAGAGTCCTCTCACTCTTTTTCCACCTCTGACTTGCGCACTCTTGTTCATTTTTTTTTTTTTTAGAAAAAGCTGCATGTCTTCCAGGCACTGTCCTTCCATTGTCAACATCATAAAGTGATTTATGTTCTGTAACTTTGTAAAGGAAGCGACGTGAAGCAGAGACGGCTATGTTTAAGTTTTGGGTCATGGGTGAAATCATACTACCACAGCAGTTAAACTATGATTTTACAGTCCATGTGTCCCAACTGAGTTGACAGACTGGCTTTTCCAACTGCTTGGAGAAAAATGAATATTTAGCGTCATCACCACTGCTTAGCATGCCCACACAGATCAATCAGTAACTGTGGACTCAGACAACTGTCACAGACAAATGAAAATGTTCATATTGAAACAGGATCATGACAGCGTTATCTGATCTTGCTGCTGGCGTCAGACGTATTCTGGCTGTGAAAACAGTATCCTCAACACTATTATCTGATGCAAAGCTGACAGCTCCCAATCTTTCAACAAGTGGCTGGCTAATGGCTCTGAGAGAGAGACACCTAGTGACAGACGGTCCAGTATTTCCAAACAGCCCTGCATTCCATCACCTCAAACTTGTTTGACATCTGCCTGCTCTTGGCATCACAAAAACACGTATTTGCTTACAGCAACAATGCAAAGTAGCACCTCTCTGTAATCATTTGTCACTTAAAGAGGTATTGTTTTTCATGAGAGCCACTGGGGAGTGCCACTATGCAATCCTGGTTATGTGACGATAAATCATCAAACTTTCATCCCGAAATCTTTTTTTGTTGTTGTTGTTCTATCTTTCTTTTCTTTGTTTAAACATAATGTCACAAAACAGGCTGTGTTGACTTGAAGTGGTGGAGAGAAGCATGGAAAGAGTGAGAACTCACAGTGAGACATAAAACACTTTGTGACATGATGAAGTCATCCTGACAGCTTGCTGTTTCCATGATGTGGTAGAGCTCTTTGGAGTACTCAACACGGAGACTCCAGCAGTGGGTCCAGCAAAACAAGAAAACAAACCACAGCAAAGACAGATGAGAAATACAAGTTTGAGAGAGAAAAAAAAGAGTGAGTGAGACAAGAAACAAAGTAAGAAGAAAGTTCAAAGTGGCACCAGTGTGAATGCTACTCTAGATTTGAAAGATAGGTTGGTGCTGCTAATACATCTTGCTGTGTGATTACTGAGAGAGGATTCATGCAGGCGGCAATGAAGGTGTTTCCCTTCCCGAACTCAGTGAGAAAACAATCCTTTCTCTGTATAAAGAGATGCATAATGGATGGGTTTCACCACCGCCGCTTTTAGCCTCGGGAGTCAAAGCAACACTCAGACGCAAGCAGGCCCAAACACACACAAACACACACACACACACGCAAGCACAACATCCAGAACAACACACGTTCACACAAGTTTAACTTTGTGCCAAAAGATCTTCTAATGGGGGCTTGGGGCCAGGCTGAAAATGTAAATCCTCACAATCGGAGCGGCACACCTGCAAAAATAGACATAGGAAATGGTGTGCAGATAGTTTCCTTGTTAATTATAGTGTGGTAGCGGAGAGCCCCTCGATTCCCCTAAAACCACCTGTCTAACCCCTCCCTACCACTTGGCCTTAATTGCTGTAGAAATTCCAGCAAAAGACAGGTATCAACAACTCCCAGATTTACCGCTCAGAGTCATGTCACAAAGAAGGACTGCTAGCACATTTTGCAAAACATCTTTTGTGAGTCAAGTGTTGTTTCACTGGTTCTCACAAAACCTCAGATTTCTCCACACCTGAAATGGATTATCACAAAGAGCACCAGGTTTAGCAATTAGTTTTAAAAATGTATGTAACTACAACAAATCAAACAGTGAATATTTATTGTTGTTATTATAATCAGTGTTTCTTCTGTTTTTATTATTTTTGTACACACGACTAACTGGTAGAATGCACTGTGTTCATGGAAATATCTACTTTTGAACAAAAACACAAAAGCTTTCTTTTATTGAAACAGTGTAAATAGCTGTTTCAATAAAAGAAAGCTTTTGTGTTTTTGTTCAAAAGTAGTTATTTCCATGAACACAGTGCATTCTACCAGTACATCATTGCTGATATGCACTGATACACGACACAGTATGTGAGCACTGACTAAAACGTTTTAAGGCTGGTCTGTTGCTTAATGTGTAAATATTTACAACCACAAAAATGGGAGAATGTTTTTGGTGCTGCCGATAAAGCTGACATACTCATGATCACAAGCACGTCACGTAGCCATCTGGAGTATATGGCAGCAAGCACAAATAATAATTGATTCCAAACTGTCACTGAAGACAAGCACGCTGCTGTGACTGAACACCATGAAGGTAAAGCTGCTCGGTATGGACAGCCTGCCCTAAAAAAAAAAAAAAAAAGACCCATGGGTGGTGCTGTGGAAGAGGACAGCGCTGTGATATTACTCTGCCTCAGAGATGAGATCCGTTTCTTCCACTCCAGATGTCACCGACTCGGAGTCAAACTGATAGACCAGATGACAGCGCAGGGCGACACAGATATCCCTGGCCTTCAAGGAGGCATCCCTCACTCAACCGGGTGGGTGTTTTTTTCAGTTCACTTTAAATCAAACTGTCCCTCACTTTTATGTCAGGTCCACCAGGGAATATAAGTGGCGGACAGCAGGTGCAAAGCCAATGCAGTCCAGCTGCAGAGGTTTACCCACTGACCAGCCACTGCCAGAGCAATAAACCAAGGCACTGTGAAAAGCTACACTCTTGACATCAGGTCCCTGAATATCCAAATCACAGATCACCAAATGCACTGTGTTACACATGGCTGTAACAAGTAGAACCTGTTAACCTAGCACATATGCCAGCATCAATAAATAACCGTCAGTGACACGCTCCTAAGTATGGGAACACGATGAATAAACTTCCATGTAAACTAAGACCAGAGCTTCAGACACACCTCACTCCACAGGAATTAGCTGTTTAAAAGGTGGAAAACAATACTTCTATTTTCCAAGTGTTCATATGTTGATTATAAAAAAAAAAAAAAAAAGAAACAGGTCAAGGACTGGTGACTCCTCTGGTGAATACACATTCATACACATCAAACACATGCAAGCGTGTACACACTAACCCGCACACACACATATGCTAATAATAAAGAGCTCCACAGGCACTGGGTAACACTTGAAACATACTAATAAGCACATATGTGCACACAGGCACACATGAAAATCTGGTCCAATTTCGAGAAAACAATGATTAATTGTCTCAATGCGTCTCAAGTGTTTTGCACACGCTGCCTCTGTCTTCAATTAAAACTGTCGACCCATTCCCAAAAAATGCAGTCTTTCTCTTTCTATCTCTCTGTTAACAGTAGGGGAATGAGAAGAAAAGAAAAACAGTGACTGAAGTTACAGATTCTAAACTTTTCACATTTAAATTACTCACCAGCTCTGGTGTTGATGAGGCACACGGACAGATGAAGCAGTTGACGGAAGAGTCTGGTGAGTGGAGCTAGCCAGGGAAAAGGAGAAAAGATGTGTGTACGTTCATCAGAGTCCTTCTGACAGCAAAGACAGAGTAGCAGTGAGCCTCTCTCTCTCTCTCTCTCTCTCTCCCCCGCTTCCACTCTTTCCTCCTCCTCCTCTCAGTCTCTACCTCTTAAAATCACTCTTTCACTCCCCAAACACAGGAACACACTCACTCTCTCACTCACTAAGAAATAATTATACTCTCTGATTCATAAAGCCTTCCTTTGTCACGTGACCCAACACTTCAAATATACTGCACATTTTTTCACAAGCCACAAAATGCCTAGAGGGAAGAAAAAGGCCCAGAGAGCTTAAGTTTCTGTTTTTAATTCTCTCTCCCTTCTTTGTCTCTCGGGGAATTCGTTTTTTCCCCTCCTTCATCTTCTTGGCTAAAGGGTCGGTTTACCTACAAACTGTTTGTTCATCTGAAATGCAGAGCAATGTCGTGATCTTAGATCATTTGTGTTTAATCAATAGCTTCACAGTTTAATAGGAGAGGATGTTTGAGTATCTTGAACAACACAGATTATAATGTTTTGATTTAACACAGATGCTGTTTTAATGGCAAGCCAAAAGGTTTATTCTTCCAAGAAAGTCTAAGTAGTTTCACCTAGTCATTTATTGGCAGTGTGATCAATTTATGGATTAATCCTAATTTTGCCCTACCTGTCTGCTCAGTAGACGCATATACAGGTGCTGTGTTTGTGTAACTGTGTTTTATTGCTTTCAGTGTTTCTGTGACAATATCCCCAGAGCAGTGATCACTATTACCACAGTTGCTAATGCTACTACGACTGATAGGACATCATATCAAAGAAGAAAGCAAGTATGAGGGGCCCTTGTGAAACTAATAAAGGAAGTATTGGACACAAATAGAACTGTTATCTACAACATTCTCATCGAGGCTAAATGAAAGCCAGAATTTGGCATTCAAAGATGGAATCTAACATTTTTTATGATACACAACATCCTGCCAAACATTATGCAGTTATGAATCTTTTTAAGGCAAGAAAACCCTGCTGACTTCTGTACCTAAGTCATTTCACTTCCTAAAATGAAGCTAGTAGTGGCACATCAGCTGCAGGGAAGTCCCGTGTGAGATGGCAGAGCTGTGCAGCAGCGACAGATTTGGGTGTGCCCCTGAACGTGCCCCTCTCTCCATATGAGATCATATGTTTCAGATCTGTGTTTATGTGTTTGTGGTTCTGGGCGTATGCCCTGTTTTTCTGAATGTAATGTTTCTCAAGTTGTTTTGGTTATGAGGAGCACCTCAAACCTCAGAACTGGGAGGAGAAGGCACACCTCAACTGGCACAACTGGCACTTTTACCCCTGCAGCAGAGCATAGATCCACTACACTTGATGAGGAAAAAAAACACACAGAACAAGTCAATGCAAATAATACATGCACGCTTCTTCAACACTCAAAACATCTAGTTTAATTAATGTCTAAGCCAAGTAAGTGCAGCAAGCAATTTTAAAATACCCAACTTATACACGCACTACTTATTGTGAAACTTCATCTAAGATGATGCCCTTCAGGCATTCTGACCATGCATCACTTCACAGTCTCCAAAATCTCATAGTCTGAAGCACAACTTTTCTTTTAGTCCTCCCAGATACCTGTACACTGAACCTGCAGCTTATTTTGTTTGTACATCACAGCAACTGGCCTGATGCAGGCAGAGATCTTATCCCCAAATACACTGACCCTAATATGTCCCCGGGATAAAGCCAAGCCATCCCAGCCTGGCTCTCGTTATTCATGTGCGCTTCCGATCTTTACAGCCACATATGGTCTACAGAAGTCTACTGAAATGCTCTTTCATACATTTTATAATGTGGATTTGCTTGTACATAATCAGGGGGAATAAATGGATAAGCAGTGAGAGGTGCTGTTACCTCTCTGCAGAAATCTTATATTCAGGAAGCATGGATCTAAGCCATACTGCAAAAAGCACTTCAGCCGATCCTTATCTCGTTTACATTTGATTTAATGTGTTGCTTATGAGGTCACTAAGGCTAATAGAAATCCATTAACTGTTTACATAGCAGGACTACATCAGCAATTGTGTAAATTGAAACAAGAAGGAAAATACAGTCATACGACGCTGGAAAAACTAGCTCTGCATTAGCCACTCGAGTGATGTGAACTGTAAAGTGTGAATTTCAAGTCAGTGTGATGCCGTCGAGCTGACTGAGACCATGCTTTTGTGTCAGTGTGCGCAGTCAAGTGCATGATGATAGTCGTGTGTGTGTCAGTGCGCAGGGCATGCTGTGCTCCTTATTAAATTATGACAATGAGCTTGAGCGTGTTTAGGCTTTTTGTGTGTGTGTGTGTGTGCGTGTGCAGCGCGCACGTCTGCACTTGTGAGTACGTGTGCGCTTGGGTCTGTGTGCATGGATGAGCATGTGTAGGCAGTAGCAGCGAGGAGGTCAGAGGTTACTTGTGTTTGTGTTTCAGTGTCAGTGAAGTGTGCTCCAGGCAGAGATTTATGATCATTGTGTCTGGGAGGCTGCAGAGTGGGGGATAATGAAGATAGATCAGGGTGCTATCTCTCTCTCAGGGCACCGCTGGAAACATGGCCTATGGCCCCCTTCGTTCTCATATCATTAACTTCAGCATGTGACATCATAACACACTGGCCTGACATCAATCCCAGCGAGTGTGCTCTGACAAAAAAAGTCGAACGTAGAG
This sequence comes from Nannoperca obscura, assembly GCA_036024295.1. NCBI lineage: Eukaryota > Metazoa > Chordata > Actinopteri > Centrarchiformes > Percichthyidae > Nannoperca > Nannoperca obscura. Next base: position 8,852 of record JAVQJL010033130.1, read on the forward strand.
AGGCAGTTCCTCGCAGGACGTCATCCTGCAAACACGGGCATTGTTCGGCACGTAGCTTTGCAGCTTCTCTGGGTGTGTTTGTGAAGATATGAAATATTCATGGGATCATCGTACTCAGTCGTGTGTTTCCACTTTAGATTCAGCGTATTTGCATTCACAGAGCTATGGAGTAGAGGCCTGGGGCTCACTGTCAGAGGAGGAGCAACAAAGGCAGAAAGGAAAGAGGACAGGGGGGGGGGTGATGGAGGGAGCAAGAGAGGGAGGAAGTGAGGTTAGAGGGGTTAAAGAGAGATGCGGAGGAAAGAGGGGAGGGAAGGCGAGAGGGCCGGTTGTACATGGAACGTGAGAGAAAGGGGTGTGAAATAGAAAGGGGGAGGGAAAGAAAACTGGAGGGTGAGGTGGAGAGAGGGATGGATTGTAGGGGGAGGGATAGGAGCGAGGGGGGGGGGGCGTGATGGAATTGGTTGTGGGGAGGTGAGAAGGGGTGCAGGGAACTGGTGCCTGTGGCGGCAGGTTTTAATCAGTAACAAGATGCCTGTAATGAGATCACTATTTCCCCACATTCAGATTGATGTCATATGAAGTTTGGTGCCACACTGAGACAGACAGGGGACGCAGTGCGAGCAGACACACACACACACACACACACACACACCCTGCTCAAGAGTAATTTGCGCGCGCGCGCACACACGCACAACACACAAATATACACTTGCTTGCACTTTCTTGGTTACAGACTTAAACACACATCCTGTGAAATGAAGGAGCTCATTCATCCAGCCTGGCAAAGTGCACTCATTTAGAGTCCAACCGCCTTGAAGTAAAAACATACACCGAGGAATACTACTCGGAGGAAAATGAGTTACTCATGGCAAAAGGAGAAATGTATGTGTTAGGGACCGAAGGGCATACACCACTATGCGCTCCTCTAACAAAAACAAATGAGCACAAAGCTTGGAACAGAGAGGGAGAGAGCGCCAAAAGAATTTTTACTGCACAAGAAACTAAGGGTAAAAGAGAGGGAGAGAAAATAAAAAGAGGTGTAGGTGTGTGTGTGTGTGTGCTTGTGCATATTTTGGGGTGCATTCAGAGGCTGTCGACGCAGCTACCAGTGTGTGTGCCAGCACACGAGCACTCTGCCCATTCCCCAACATGTGTGTCCAATGAAAGGTGAACGGCTCTCCTGTCTATACTTTCCTCAAAAATCAGCCATGATGTCACCATGAACCCATCTTGAACCCACCTCTGTCAAAAAGCATTACTCCAGCCCTCCCTCCCTCTGCCTCATTTTCTGTTCCACCTCTCCCTCCTTCACGCTCCATTCCTGCCTCTCAAATTCTTCACTGAGCTCTCATTCTTTCGCTTTCCTCTTTTTCATCTTTCCGTACTTTTCAACATTTCCCCTCTCCGGACCATGTATCTTTTCTCTCTCGCTGAAGCACACAAACGCTTCTTCTTCTTCTTTTTTTCGGCAAGCGTGGTCTAATTGAATCACCAAAAGGCGTTCTCGTTTGCCAAAAATGCCAGGATGTTCTGATTATCCTAAACTTTGTTTAAGCTGTGGTTCCACAAAGAAAATGCTCTGAGTGCACGGGGGGAAGCCAAAAAAATGAAAAGCAGGGGGAAAAAATGAGGAATAGGGGAAAATGCAAATGAAAGAGGGGAGAGGGAAACAGAGAGAGAACACTGGGGAAGAGAGGGGTGGTGGGGGCAACGAGAAGGCAGCCAGAGAGCCACATATGGAAGTGATTCTGTAATTACTGCAAATCTGTGAGCTCAAAAGGAAAGGTCTTCTTTTCCATGCCTCCTTCCCTGCGCATAAAACTGCCCTTGTGAGAAAGTTGGGCAGTAAATACTGAGCAGGAAACATGAAGAAAAAAAACAACGTTTTCATTTGCTTTTGCTTTTTGGCATGAGGGATTGGCATATAAATATGTATACGGTATATGTTTAGCATGTTGAGTTTAAATACAGGCCTGATTTGGTTGGTTTTCTGCACTAGACGGGGAGGGGGAGAGAGAGAGAGAGAGAGAAAAAAGCTCTGCTGATCATGAGGTTAATTCCACACAGTCCACTACTGGAAAATGTCCCGCATTCTTTGCTCACTTGCTTTGCCTTCCTGAGCTCAATCAACCGACCTGAAAGCTAATCTCGAACAAGCCGGGAGGTTCAGCCTGGAAGAAACTGAAGTCTCTCGTCAGCCACACACGCCTGACTGGCATCATTCACGCAAAGCACACATTCAACAGGGAGGGGGCGGTGGCGGGATGAGTGACAGCCGTGGGCCTACAGACGGACGGAAAGACAGATGAAGACTGTCTTTTAAGCCTCGGGCCAAGCAGCGCTTTGCAGGTGTGTGTGTTGGCAGCAACTTCTGTTCTGCGCGGTCCCCAAACAGTTCGAGCAGCCTGTAATTATCCCGTGCCCTGCCACAACGTGTTCTCGTGATGAGTGCTTAAGTTCTCGCACACAAACAGAGTCAACACACCCGGGTTGACGCACGAGCTACGTTTATTCTTAGACACACACACACACAATTAATTACAATTTAAAGCACACGGTCCTACCTTCTTCGCCTAGAGTGGTGTGAGCCTCGGCTTCAAAGACGAGCGCATTTCTCTCTCTCTCTCCCCCCCCCCCCCCCAGAAGTTTGAAACATGAATAGTGGATGACACGCGCGCGCACAGCGAAGTTTTACTGTGAAGGAGAGAAAACAAAGTCACGCACAGTCTTGGGAGAAATCCTCCATCACGGCACGGCAGCTTGTAAAGATCACGCCATTTGGTGTTTACGCTTCAGAGATCATTTCAGTCTTTTTTTTCCTTTTCTTTTCAGATTACCTTCGTTTGTTGCCAATCCGTCACTGTATCCCCGGCAGCTCAGGGGCGTCGATGGGAGCTATCGTGCGTGAAGATTTCTGGCACTGGGACTCCCTCTAGCGACGGAGAGGAGGACTGCGCGCACACATCCGGCCAGTGAGGATGGCACGAGATGGAACACAACGAAAAAAAACACAAACAAAGTAACAAATAAGTAAGTCACCATGTTGGCCTGTGATCGTGCTTAATTTGAGCATAATCTGCTTTATACGAGTGAGCAGGGGAAATGGAATTCAAGGAATATTGATGAGTTAACGAGTCATTACAGAAATTCATTACTAGACAGACTAAAATAAAGGGAACTTATTAAATAGGCTCACACGATTAAGTGAAAGCAGTGTTTTTATAACTGCTTTAAAAAACACAGAGTTATCAATGGTAATTGGTGATAATATATCACAATATCTTACTATTTAAAAAATGCTCTTTTTGATCGCCTTAGACATTCAGGCAATAATGTATCTTTTTTTGTAGTGAATAAAGGCGTCTTTAGAGCATATTTTATGAAAGCTAGATAGAATGGGTCAATGCCGTGAATATCCACTGAGTGGCGCTTTCCACAAGCTGTGTAGTTATTTTTGTGCATGTTCAGGCTAAATAGTTTGTTGCTGACTAAAGTTATAGAACTTCTTGTTGCGCAAACACGTTTTAAAATGAAATGAAAATGAAAAAAACTGTGAAAAGTAACTCCACCCCCAAGCGCACCCAGTGGGTGAGACATATTCACGCATGCAAAAAAATAAAAAAAAATAAAAAGAATTTGCATTTATGCACATTTAAGCCGAACTTGAGATTTTGCATATACTGCTCCCCCCAACAGCACGCTGCTGGTGTGTCATGGGTCCAGTTGCGCATCTACAGTTTCCTTTGGCACATGGGCTTTAAACTTGGCACTTGTTTGTTGTTTGACACGTCAATGTTTGGCATGCCTCAGTGTTTACCATCCGTTTGCAGCTCTACTTGTCAGAGAGCAAGCAGTCACGGTGAGCCACGCCTATTGTCCATGTGCCGCGTCCCCAGATCTCTCCATCCCTCTGCACCACGCGCTCCGTACTTTGCATAAAATGTGTATCAGTAGGGCAGCGCTCGCCCCGGCACATGCAGGGCGCACATGTAGCGTGGCTTTACTCAACGCGTACCACGGTCGAATAAGCGCATCAGACTCCCCTCGGCTCCCGCTCCCCGCCAATGAAAATGCACAAAAGCGCGACGGGGAGAGAGGGAGAGAACGGACTCCGCGAGATACAAAGAGTGAGCCAAACCTCACACAAACAGACACAACACAAGTTGAGCGAAGGGAAAGGCGGTCACATTTCCTACTCACCTGCAAACGTGATCGACGTGGGCGTTCGTATCAGTGGGTGATCGTATCAGTGGGTGTGTGTGTGTGTGTGTGTGTGTCTTGCCTGACACTCCGTTCACGGACTTGCTGACTCTACTTTCTTGGAATTCACGAGAATCATTCAATCTTCCTCGCTCGTGCTACATCGCAGCCTCGCCAGCCGAGGCGCAGTATCCAGAGCGCAGAAGGCATCCAGGTACCTCTGAGGAAACCAGCTTGTCTGACTCACCTCTGTCACACCAGAACTGAGCACTGCGAGACACACCTGCCGACAGTTTACCGGGAAAAAAAAAAACCTAAAGTGCGCTGGACACATTTCCATCACTGCTCGCCGTTTTTGCGTTTCATGGATCAGGTGTTTTACGCAAAGCTGTTTTTTGACTTTCTGACCTGTCTTCAAAAGACTTTTGCTCCAGTCTAGTGGCATTCGTCTATCTTGAAGTCTCTTTAAAGTCGTCGACATCAACAAGCGAAATGGATAACAGCCCTGGTAAGATTAACTTTAAAATGATGTTTGACATGGAGCAAACGCTCCATTATGATAGCAATGCTGATTATGACATGAGTCTGAATTGATTAACGGTCATTGTTTCGCATTTTCATTCATTTTATTGGCAACAATCAATAGGGAACACCACTCAGACAATATTACTTTAATTAAAATGTAATACATATCTGATTGGTATAACGCAAAGCTGCATTGCTATTATGTATTTGACTTTCTGTAAAACACTTAAAGCTCAAAATGTATTTTCGCCTGATATGTGCAACATTGGCAATTGTGTGTGCAATCTAAGGTGTGAAGTCTTATCTCATGCATGGATAGGTGCACGAAATATATTTAGCAGGCATGTGTTTGACCGAGCTGAGCAATTGTATTGGTATAGCACTTGATTATGACAATCAGGTTTATGCACGAGTGCGCCCTTTAGGCACTGAATCACTTCAACTTGTTTCTGGAGCGAGACTTTACGCAAACTTGTGAGAAAGGAGCGGCGCTGCATTCAAATGTCAAATCGCAGCGCCTGGAATGCAGCTCTACTGACGGCGCCTTATGGTTGTAGCGAGGCTGGCCACTTCCTGTTTCTCTACATGAAAACAAACTCACGTGGAGGTACAGTAGGCTACACTGTGATCATAAGGTGTCAGAGCCAGAACTTCAACTGCACACTAACCCGTTTTTCATCTCACGGGGGAAAACAAAGACACTTTGGCGTCAAGGGTGTGTTTGTTTCTATTATCAAGCCAATCGCCTTGTGCCAACAGGTAAAAAAACAGAATGATGACACGCCTTCCATCCGTTAAGTGGCATTAGGCAGAGTTTTTTCGAGGTCAGCCAAAGGTGCACATGCTTTGAGTTTTCCAGTCCTGCTAATTCGCGGTGAATCATTTACAACAGCGACGGTCACGTTCCAGCACAGGTGATGGGCGCACCCTGTGGTGCGTCAACATGTTACTCCAACCTGAAGGCGACGCTAAACCCACCCACGGCCATGACTTTCTATTTATGTTGATAAAGTAGGTCAGTGTTTTTCACTGAACAATCAAGGTAATTAAATAAATAATAGATGTAGTATTAGTCAACCTCCAAAGATGAAGACTGCATGCTGGGCTTTTCTGTTGTTTTTTATTGTTTTATTGGTGTTTGTGTGAGTGAAAGCCCTTTCAAGTTTTTATCAATGTATTTAATTTAATATATATATATTTTACAGTTTATATAATTGTTTTTTTTATTATTTAAATGACAGTGCATCTAAAATACCATAAGTATTTTTTTTTCTTACTCTCATCGATCTAAATGAAGCCTAAGTGACCACATTTAAACTGGGTTCACTGACCTTTAATGGTTCAATAACGGTATTGGAATGCACATGACTTCGTTTCACTCATGAGTTCAGTGTAGTGATCTAAGCAAAGCTCATAAACATCATCATAACCTGGCAAAAGAAATATGGCTGCAGTGGTGGGCTGTATGGCTCATAAAGTCCAGAAGATAAAATTAGATTGTGGGTGAGTGTGTGTGTGTGTGTGTTGACACATACCCATACTCCATTTCACCCGTAGATATGGGTTGTGGGGTTGCATGTCAATGCTGGATTCAGTTGAAAGATTATTGTAATGATTCATTCATTTAATAGCATGGCTTTATGCCATATAGCATACAGAATAGTCCTTAATTTCCAGGGGGAAATCAGTAAGCTAAGTCAGTAAAAATATTTCAACATGTACAACATCTTCATTATACAATAGTTTAAAATGCGTTTTTGGAATATGTAAATCAATTGTTTCATCAAACGTGTACAGCCTTGCCCTTGTGTGAAGGGTAAAATGTATACTGTGGTGTGGGAGTCAGTTGTAACAGGTATTTAATCTTTCTTGACACCATTATTCATTTCCTCAGTTGCACTATAATTAGATTACATTTAGCTGTCAAATGATGTTCATATGATAAAAACAGACAGGTGCCTGAATAACGGACTTTCCCCACTGCAAAACTTAATGCACTGTATGCTCATACTCACTAATACTTCCTCTGACACGCCCCTAGCGGAGGGTTTCTGCATTATTCTGAATCATGTTTACAACAGTCAGACCCCTCTTAGGCCAGGAAACCATCATTACTTTGGTTCCAAGTTTTTACCTGGCTGATCAAAACAAAAACATTCAGACTAAACTAATTAGTGGAGGCTGTTTTTTTTTGCCAACATTTAAATGAATTCCATAAAGTCAACCATAATAAAACATGTGCTAGTGAATAAGCTAACCACATTATTTGAAGGTTGGTGAAATAGCCTAAGTGATAAAAATTGTAATCAAATTACACTTAATTTCCTGTCAAAAAGTCAAACCGTACCCCCAAAATATATGGGCAATGACGATATTAAAAACCACAAAACCAGTCCATAAAAATAGGACTGTCTTTTTCAAGACATGCAAAGTTTTCTTTCTCTGAAAGAAAGAAAGTAGCCTACAACTGACCTATGGTACAACTAAACCCGCTCTCCCCTATTCCAATGTATTTTAAAGTAGCCTAAAGGAGATTTTGAGAAAACTAAATGATAGACTATATTAAACACACTAAGCTATGATTTACCAGAAATAGGTGATTTTATATTATAGAGGAATTTTATTATAATGTGCATTTCCTCACAATATAACCTTGGGTTACCCATGCACATAACCCATGGGATACAACACACACACACACACACTCCCCTGTTTCTAAACTAGATGCAGCGCCTGTGTGACGGTGCAGGCGCTGCTGCTGCTGCTGGTGGTGGTGGTGGTGGTGCACAGTCAGACCACCCCGCCGCATAACATGCTGCTCTATTTAATTTGGCTCTTTTAATTATAAGCCCCTGGCGGACTGTAGAGGCTCTGGCTGGAGCGCAGCTTCGTGTCTTCCCAGCGAAAGCTCCGTCGTTAGCCTCCTCACGTGGCTTCTCTCGCAGAGCCGCGTGCGACGCGTGAGAAACCCGGGCCCTCCGCCCCGCCTCCTCCCCGCCGCTCTCCCACGGAACGCTTCTGTGTCGTTTCCGCCTGCGGCGGCGGTGGTGAGGGAGAGCTTGGTCAGTGGGTCAGCGATTCCATGTATTAACCCCCCCCCCCCCTCTCTCTCTCTCGTCACGTTTTCCCGCCTCACGCGCCTCCTCGCTTGCGCTGAAAGCCGTGCGGTGGAAGCTGACTCGAATTTGACTCCGCTACATTTGTCCCCAACTCCTCGGTTCAGGGAACACATCCGCTCAGGGTGTGTTTCAGCAGGAACGTGACTCTGCTGTTAAACATGACAGTTCTCCTCTCACCCCATGCGCTCTCCCAACCGTGCCGAGACAGGCGACATTGAGAGGCTGCACCTCTGCCGCTGATAAAATATCACAACCCTGAAACTGGTGTGTTTTTTTTTCAATCCATGTTCGACACCACATGAATCACGTTTAGCTGCAACAACAGTGGAACCCGAGATATTAAGAGTACAGATTTCCAATCATGTTATGGTGTTTTATGAATTACAACCATCCACTGTGACGATCAGTTCCTCAAACTACTCGAGCCAAAGCTGTGTGTCACGCAGCACCAGTTTGGAGATGCTGGAGGCACATAGACACAATTCTACCAAGTTCTTGTGATATTGACCTACTTTCACAAGCCTGAGTTAATGAAGTCTACTGCAAACACCCAAGTAGTGCTCACAGATTGGCCTTGTTCAGTAGCACACAAGAACTATTTTAATGGCCATAGTGGGTGGATATATATATATTTATATATAGTCAAAATAATCTATTAGTCCTACATCATAATAAACACTGTGCTGCTCTAAGGAAGCAAACCATATGTCATGTTTATGAAGGGAACATTAACACTATGGCCACCTTAACTGCTGGCTATCTGTGTCCGTCTCTCTGTGTCCTGCATTGGAAGGTGAACAAGTGAAAGTAATAGATAAAGGACAAGTCAGAGAGGAGCTGTTGTGCTCACGTTTCTCTGCCTGCCTCCTGTCCCAGGCAGATTAGTGCTTGCACGGGTAGGCGAAGTTAGCTAAGGCGTAACATGGGCATTGAGGAAGACATTTCATATGATTTGAAATAACTTAATGGGCTACATCTAAGATCCATTAACTGTTGAATTTAGAAGTTCACTGAAAATTACAATAAATTGTATTAACCTTGATATTATGACACTTAACACAGGCATGTGATAGTTTTATAGTATCTACTCAAAGGCTGTAAAATGGATTGTTAATTGAAGGTGTTTACAGCACAGTGGCTCTAGGGGTCATTCACGAACACACACTGCATGTGAGTCTTCAGGTGGATATGCAATGTGTTTGGGTGGAGTGGGGGGGGTTGGGCCACAGCTGCATTTAAGCTCAGGAAGAGGTGAGGTGAGGCTCAGGCCAGCATCTGCCTGGTCTGTCTACTGCTCTGGCATGAGTCAACAAACCACCAACACGTGCTGGTTGAGGGATTATCAAAACATCTGAGCTAAAACAACTACCTTGTGCAGCAAAGGGCGTGGCCAGGTTGGCCTACTGCACCTGTGCATGATTTCCATTAAATCACTGTACCATGGCATGCATTTTGAATGTGGTAATTATTTGAATGTTGGAAATTTCCCAGTTGCACGTGCAATCCAATCCGGAATAAAAAATTGAATTGGTCACATTTGTTAAGATTAGTTATACATTTTTATTAAATTCATTAATGTAGCATTTAATGTCGTATTGAACGCCCCTCTTCCGGACTCTACTGTAGGCTGCAGTGAGCTGTTAGTATATTATTACTGCAGTCCAGTCCGAACAGTTGATGCATTTCCTTTTTTGCAAAAACGTGACTCACATTCTCCAACTGTTTGTGGCGCACGAACGGTGGACTCGGTGCCACCCCACGCCCCGGGGGGAGCTTCCCATCCAGCGTGTTTGTAAACACAGATCTGACTTGGGATTGTTGTACGTTTCGACACGAGACCGCGGGATTTGGTTCGGGTAGTAACCGTGTCAGGAGTCCACGCATGTGAGGCTGCGGTCAGGTGTCGTGCTGTTAGCCGGCGCTGGGCACGGTGCCAGGGGAGCGAGGCTATTATTGGAGCGGAGGAGGCAGCAGACCCCGCAGACACGTGAGGCCGTGTCTCAGCTCATCCACAACGCATGACTAGAATTGCAAGGGGGGGGGGGGGGAGCGAAACTAACCACAGATGAACGACAAAAAAAGCATGCCACACAATCACTTTGTGCTTGTATAAATACTGCATTAGCATGACGCGGGAATTATAAAAAAAAAAAAAAAAAAGCTCTTCGTTGGTGCATTCAGTGGAAGTCTGCCTGCTTTGTTGCTGTGCTACCAGCAGTATTTTTAGCGCCCACTTTTACGCGCTTGATCGCACCATTACGCCAATTACACTCAGTATGAGGGAACAACGCTGCAAATTCTCAGAACTGCTCTCTGCTGCCCAGAGGCTGTGCGACATTACATCACATCGTCCAATGTTGTAGAGTATAGCTGGTGTCTAAGGAAATATGGATACATTTATAATTTAATTCAGCCATCAATTTAGTGATATCTTTCTGATATTGTGTTCTTTTTTTAAGAACTTGAATATAATTTTGAATCAAATGGCTCCAAATTCTCAGCTCAGAGGTCTCATGTCCCCCATTTTTTCCCCCTTATCTGCAGGAGGTGGAGTTATCCTGTATGCAGGCTCCTCTGGCAATTCCAGCCCCAGCCCTGGCAGCCCCTCCAGTGGGTACCAGACACAGTCACCCTCCTCACACTCCCAGCCCTCGTCTCCTGAGGAGGTTACCTTCACAGAGATTGGGGCGTTGAAACACAGGGGAGCTGGGTGCACCACCCCATCCTCCAAACTGGTGTTCCAGTTCCCAGAGGTCTACAGTGGCCCCTCGGCAGCAGCCACTCCACAGCATACATACTCGCACCCCATTGCAGGAAAGAGGCCAAGCGGATTCACAGGAACATTCACAAGTTAGTATTTCTTTTCTCTTCATGTTATGCATATTATGCATAAAGATTCATACCTTCATCTAAGTTTTTTTTGCAGCTTATCTAACTTGCTGTTTTCCCTTCCTCAGAGACAGGTGGAATGGTCCTGCTTTGCAAAGTGTGTGGGGACATCGCATCTGGTTTCCACTATGGCGTGCATGCATGCGAGGGTTGCAAGGTAAAGCCCCCAATTAGAGAAATCCGGTCAACGATCATCAGTGTGGAATGATTCAACAATGCGTTGCTTCTGGTGCACCAGTTTCATGTGATGTTTTTTTTTATTTTATTTGTTTCAGGGGTTTTTCCGCCGCAGCATTCAGCAGAACATCAACTACAAGATGTGTGTGAAGAATGAGAACTGTCTGATCATGCGCATGAACCGCAACCGGTGCCAGCACTGCCGCTTCAAGAAATGCCTCTCTGTCGGCATGTCAAGAGATGGTGAGACATCTTGACACATTTCGAGAGACCCCCGTGTAGTTCTGCCAGAGTGCCACAGTGCTCTGATTAGCCAAAGCAGCAGGGAAATCGAGGCACAGTGCTGATATGTAGGTCTGTGTGAAAAATGTAATGCGGAAAGTCTTTTGAGGTCATCGTGCCAGTGGCTCAGTCACTCACTTTATCAGCAGACCTGCACCTGCCATGTCCTTCTACTGTGTCACTGCACTGCCAAAGATTACCATCGGGCCTTGTATCACTCTCTTAAGTTTCTACGTGTCTTTCTCCTGCCCTTTGCAGCATCCTCCCACAATACTGTTACCTCTCAGCTCTTGTTCAGTACGGCCCTTCCCCCTCCAAGTACCCACCATGTTCCCTCAGCTCTCTTACATCTCCCCCTCAGACAATGATTTATGAGAAAAGGAGCCTTGAAGTCCCCGAAGCTATCTATCATCTGGAAAACTGCAGCAAACACAGGAATTATTTTAGGAAATTGGAACAGGGTCAACTTGATTACCTTGTGTGTGCCCATAGAACATCTTACTGCAATTAATGAGGGATAGGGCAACGATTTGAGCAAGGGAAGTAGAAACGGTGTGACAGAATTTATGAGGCATGACGCTCACATCACCTAGTTTTAGCTTTGATAGCTGAACACTGATTGATCACCTTTCATCGCAGATTAAGAAAACAGCTTAGCTGACCTAGAAAAACAATACAGAATTGAGCCTATAGTGCACTCATGCATCATGACCTACTTGGTGCAGTTGGCCTGTCTTCTTCCTCTCAGTATGGTTTCTGCTTATCTCCGCCCTCCAGTGCCCTGCATTGCCTAATCTAGTAGTTAGAGGTTAGTGTTATTTCTTCATGTGCTTGACACTTCTGGTGCACAGAGAGAAAACAGGGCGGCAAAATACGACTCAATAAGAGGACAAACAGTCAGGTCGACCCTCTTACAGAAGAATTTTGAAAGCGTTGAGGACCACAACCTAGAAACCCCTTTTTTGCTCTGTTTCAACCATTACGAAAACAGGAAAACCGCCTGCAACTGCTTGCAGCCCACAATAAATAGTACACCCTGATTTCACACCAGGCAGCTGTTCGTCTTTGGCTCTGCAGTATAGGCACATCTGGCATGATGGCACACTTTTCTTCCTCTAACCCGAGCATCAATTTTAGAGCAACAGCTCACTAGTCCACATTTGCTTCTTTTTAACCACGATGAAAGAGATTAATATCTTATTGGCCTCATTAAGGGATCCTGCAGGCAATGAACCAATAACTATATATTTGATAAACATAGCAATAATAATAATTGAGGCTAAGTAAATCACCTCACTTGACCCAACACAGTATTATTATGTTTTTCTGTAAATTGCCTATGTTTAACATATAGAAATAATGATTCAGTGCTTTACAAACACTAGTACCTGCTGTACAAATTTCCTGATACAATTTCAAAAAAACCCTCAGGTATCCTATACTTGCAAAAGTCTTTGATGCTGTACCAGTTCAACGTTTCTGCCTTATCTAACTTCGCCTAGCACAAATGCACACCTCCCACGCACGCAGACACATTCTCACTTTCCATGTATCACCGTCTCTCACGTCAGTCCTCTTCATCTTCTCACTACTGTCTTCTCAACTCGTCTCTGCGCTTCAAGCCCACCTCTCACATCCTTCTCCCTCTCACGATCTCAGTGACATCACACTCACGTTGCCCCACTGCCCTACTTACAAGTGGAGGGAGGGAGCAGGAGGAAAAGGAGAAAAAGGAGACGGGTGGATAGAGAAGAGGATGAGGCAGATGGTAGCAAGGGGCCTATAAATAGCTTCTCCAGCTGATTCTGTGGGAAGGGGGATGGGGATAAATTTTCATGCCACATCTTACACGACTCTCCTTGAAATTATTCAACACTTTAGCTTTTAATGTGTGCGTGTATAAGAAGGTGTAATGGATGGCAGTTTCATCATGCGTAGCTTTAATTTGTAGCCAGCATAAGTGACTCTGGCAGTCTTGTGTTTCCTACATGACACCACTGTATAGGTAGGATGCACCTGCCTCTTGATCTTTAAGAAATTCATTTGTCTTGTTTGTCTTTGAGTGTTTGTATCTTTTTATAATTTCATGTCATTTCAGAGAGCATTATATCCTAGCAAAAGACAAACAAAAAATAAATTAAGGGTTACCATTTATTTTTTTAGTCTGGAAAAAAAGGAGCACAACACGTGTCCAGTGTAACTGTCCATACTGTCACAATGAATAGAAGCTGATGTGTCCTCACTGCTTGTGTCTTCCTTAGCTGTGCGTTTTGGCCGCATTCCTAAGAGAGAGAAGCAGCGACTTCTGGATGAGATGCAGAGCTACATGAACAGCCTAAATGAGTCTGCTGCCATGGACATGGAGTCTTCTTCGGTGAGGGACGCTCCCTCCAGCCCAGAAGATGGCGACTCGAAAGAGGCCATTGGAGCCATCTCCAGAGCCTACCGTGACATCTTCAGCAGCAGCAGCAGCAGCAGCAGCAACAGTAGTAGCAGCAGCCAGGAAAGAGCAGCCAAGAGGGCTAACATCACCACCAACAACAATACATCTCCCTTTTCTCAGGATTCCAGTTTTCCCCAAGTCTCCTCTCACCCCACCTTCGCCCAGAGTTATCATTCTTCCCCTGCTGCGTCTGCCACCCGATGCCCAGTTGCCCATAATGACAACCAACATACATTCCACAATGTGGACAACAATCGCTTTACCTACTTGATGTCAACTAATCAGAATCATGATCACTCTACGAAAAGGAGCAGATCTGCCAATCATAACAGTCTTCACAATGCACAAAGTACCCAAAATCAGTCCTCCTGCCCATGGAAATTAGCTCCAGGAGCTAAAGTGCTGGTAAGTGCAATACTAATACTAGTTCTAACATACTAAATTAGATCAAGATACCTGTGATATATCTTGCCTGACCAACAATTTACGATTCTTTCTTTGTCTTTTGTCTTTCTCTAAGGCTTGTCCTCTCAATGCGTGGCCCGTATCAGGAGCAGATCGCACGAGTCAGGAGATATGGGAATCTTTCTCCCAGTGTTTCACTCCTGCTGTCAAGGAGGTGGTAGAGTTTGCCAAGGGCATCCCAGGTTTTCAAGAGCTTAGCCAACAAGACCAGGTCATGCTGCTCAAATCAGGCACCTTCCAGGTAATGACACACATTTAAAATGCTCTATTTTGCTTGTCATAAATGTAAAATATGTGTGACTCCTTTTTATGAGTCCAAATGTATTATTGGTGTATGTCTTTATGTCAATCTAATCATTGTGTTCCTCTGTTTCGTGTGTTTAGGTTCTGATGGTGAGGTTCTGCACCTTGTTCAATGCTGAGGAGCGTACGGTGACCTTCCTGAATGGCCAGACTTACCCCCTGTCCACCCTGCAGGCCTTGGGCATGGGCTCTCTGCTGGACGCAATGTTTGACTTCAGTGAGAAGTTGGGCTCCCTGGGACTAGAGCCTGATGAGATGGCCCTCTTTATGGCTGTGGTGCTGGTCTCTGCAGGTGAGAGAGGGGCACTATTTACTTCATGAGTGGTAATACAGCGACAAAAGCTGCAGAGCAGTGACACAAGAACCAATAATGTAGTAACTGTGCCTGTCAACCACTCACACTTGCATTCTCTGTGCTCCTCAGACCGTTCTGGCATCTCGGACATGCGGGCTGTGGAGCAGCTACAAGAGGGTCTGATCCGTGCCCTACGGTCACTGATCACTCGCCGGCGCCCAGATGACAGTGCCCTCTTCCCCAAACTCCTCCTGCGACTGCCAGACCTGCGCACCCTCAACAATCTGCACTCTGACAAACTGTTGGCCTTTCGCATCGACCCTTGAGCAGGCCGCCACACGGACAATAACAGTTTTACACAGAAATATACAGCACAGCACACACACGCACAGCACACACATATACTATCTTCCTTAAACTTCCGTGAAAATTGAGGAACAAGGAATTGTGAAATCTGAGTTTCTCAAAAGGATAAATGAGGACACAGGCAAACATATTTTTGAATCGTTCTTGATCTTCATGCAATGTTTCGGGACATATACATGTACAAACTCATTTAAACACATAAACCCCAACACCTCTTCAAAGACATTGTTCCAGCAAAATAAATTATTATCATGTAGAGTTACTATTACCCTTTTGGACAAATATTTATATTTGTGCACTTGCTCATTATATCCAGTGTTCTTAAGAGTAAAAGCCAGTTCACTTCTGTTTATTCCTTAAATCGTACAGTATCAACAGGCCATTACTAAGCAGCCGCTGAAAGACTGATATTGTAAATCCAAACTGTTATTACTTAGGGACCATTAATGATGATTGACTATGTTTCAGTTTAAGAGAAAGGGAATCTGTATATAATACATAGCAAAATCTGAAATATTAAGGTAATTGTGTATAACTGTTTCACAAACATACCGTCTGCATTAGTACAGGAATAAGACCACTATTTTAAGTGTTGCACACAATATAATGCATTCTGTCTCCTAATATTTTTGACTCATCTTCCAGAAAACATTTTCATTTGCCAACTTTATAAGTCAATGGCATTTTATATTATATTTCATAAAAACCTGTGTCTGTGTCACTATATTGTATCACATCTGGACTGATAGAGACGCTCCATGCATGTTGGGTTTTGTAGTTCCTTTGTTTATTTTTGTTGCTGTAAATATTACGTTACCCCAATGTCTTTGTATCAATGACTGAGCTGATGTGATGGATCGGACGGATGAGTTCGGTGTAAAGAAGAATGTACAAAACTTCCTGTACTAGGTGGGGGTTCGGCCATGCCAAGGGGGCTTTGCACAGGAGAATATGTAGTAGGGATCCACTGACGGTTTAGACACACTTCCTACTATCAGATGATGTGACCAACCAGCATAATCCCTGAAATCACCAGCACTCACTCCACATGCACCCTTCCTCTGCCCCCAATGTTTGTCATACAAACACAAGAGATATTTTTGAGTGAGAGATCTTATTATATTGGTCCTCTCACTGTTTGTTTGTTTGTTTGATTGTAGGTGATTGAGGACATCTTGTACATTTTGTAAATCTTTGTTCCTAAATATAAATGATATAATGATATAAAGTTCGAATTATGTATTACTCTGTGTCATTCTTTTGTGTCCATTCAGGCAAGATGCAATAGAGATGTGCTGAGTAGTATAGGACTATAATTCTCTGAAATTAGTTATGCAACTAAAAGTGTACATTGGCACATCTGAATCAAGTTAAATGTTATTAGGGGGTATATTTTAGTCACTTAGAAGTGTGCTTGCCTTCAGGACTAGAAATCTAGGTTAGAGAGTATAAGAATGTAGTTCATTATCATCAGAAATATTTACTTAAGTAAAAGTAGCAAAAGTGTCAAAATACTCTGTTACAAGTACAAAAGTATTAGCATCAATATACTTAAAGGACCAAAAATAGAAGTACTTATGCAGAATGGCCCATTTTTACAATCATATATTACTGGATTATTATAATTAGTGATGCATCAATGTGTACATCACTCCTAAAGCTCCTAAAGGTGGGGCTAATTTGATATATTTTATATAATGCTTGGTAGTTTGATCTATAATAAACCATTGCAATTTATTTGTTGTTTTATATTTTGCGTTAATAATTTAAATCTGCAAAGTAGCTAGTAACAACAGTTATCAAATGATTGTAGTGGAGTAAAAAGCTACAACATTTGCCTCCAACATGTAGTGGGGTAGAAGTAAAAAGTAGCATAAAATTAAAATACTCAAGTAAACTACAAGTGCGTCAGAATTGCACTTTCTTGAGTAAATGTACTTAGTTACATTGTCATTAGATCATGTTGTAGGCTAAATACTGTACAATATGGAGCCTGGGAGCCGATTTCATTAGAAAACATATAAAAAACGACAAAGCATTTTTTAGGAACTACCTACTTCAAATAACGAACTGTTGGTAAATTCTTAAGACCTGACTCGCCCTTCGAAAAAGTTGCAAAACGGGATGTCTGAAAACATGAAACAACTTTCTCCAAGCCCTGGAAATCAAACGGCAAAGCAGGGATGCCACCTTCTGGTGAAATAATAGATCCCGGATCCCGGAAGTAAATGGGCTGTTTACTACTAAATGCACCTTTACGCTATCACTTAGTTATGTTTTATGTTATCACTTTTGTACGTTGTCAAACTAATATGGGACCGCTGTCAAACGGCACGGTAAGATATATCATATAATATGATGCAGTATAGTTTAAAAACAAATGGTAGTATAGTGAGTAAGCTACGACGATTTTATCTTAACGTTAATAGCATGTTAGCTTGTGGGCTAACGTTAGCTAAATAACAATAGCATACAGGTACATTTAATCGCCAACAGTTAGGTGTTTAAGTAAACTACCGGTAAATAAAATTGTTACTAGTCAAGCTTTCCGTCATTGATGCAGGTAGATCAATACTGTCGTAACTAGTTAATGACGTTTTTGTCGCATAGCTATAACTAACTTCCTATAAGTAAAAGCTTATTAGCCAGGTAAGCTACGAATTAACATGGCGAATTAGTAACTCCACGATATTATTCAGTGGTAACGTAAACGCGCCTCTTTCTGGATATACTACTTGTTCACCTTGTCTCCCCACAGGTGCTGAGAAATAGAAAGAAAGGAGCTGAAAAGGCCGCAGAACCTCAGGTTTGACCTCAAGTGGGTGAAGTTTATCACACCATGTTGGTGACAGCATATCTTGCCATCATTTTCTTGCTCGCCCTGTGTGTTGGCCTCGAGCTAAAAGCACGCCACCTCACCCCACCTCAGTCTACCCCTACTGCTGTAGCCAACCCAGCTTTCCGCCGCTTCCAGAGTATATTCCTCCGAGCATACCTTTTGGCTTTGTGGGCAGACTGGCTCCAGGGTCCTTACCTCTACAAACTGTACCGCCACTACAGCTTCCTGGAATCCCAAATAGCCATCTTATATGTGTGCGGCCTGGCCTCCTGTGTTCTGTTTGCTCCTTTTTCAGGCTGGCTCCCTCAAGCCTTGGGCCGCAGACGGACATGTCTTGTCTTCTGCCTGTCCTATGCTGCTTGTTGTCTCACCAAGCTGTCCAGGGACTACTTTGTTTTGATTGTGGGTCGTATCCTGGGGGGTCTGTCCACATCCCTGCTCTCCACTACGTTCGAAGCCTGGTACGTGCACCGTCATGTAGACGTCCATGATTTCCCCAAGGAGTGGATCCTCAGCACCTTCACCAAAGCTGCTACCTGGAACCACGGGCTCGCTGTGGGAGCAGGGCTGGTGGCTAACTTGCTGGCTGAGTGGCTCCACCTGGGGCCAGTGGCACCCTTTGTCCTGGCTGTGCCCTGCCTGGCGTGCTGCGGCTGGGTGGTGCTGACGGACTGGGGCAAGGAAGAGGCCGAAGAAGGTCCTGAAGGGGACAAACAAGCACCGCCTCTTGGCACTGCGAATGGAGGTGTGAACCGTTTGTCTGCGAGGGCCCGGTTCTCACGCAGCTGCCTTGATGGGCTGCGCTGCCTGCTGTCAGACAGGAGAGTCTTGCTCTTGGGTGGAGTGCAGGCTCTGTTTGAAAGTGTCCTGTACATTTTTGTTTTCCTGTGGACCCCAGTACTAGACCCTCACGGGCCTCCTTTGGGGATAGTGTTCTCTTGCCTGATGGCTGCCAGCATGGTCGGCTCCTTGCTGTACCGCCTAGCCACCTCCACGCGCTACCGTCTCCAGCCCGGCCATGTCCTCTGTGTTGCTGTGCTGATGGCCTTCTTCTCCTTCTTCATGCTGACCTTCTCCACTGCCCCAGGCCAGCCTAGACCTCATGAATCCTTCCTGGCCTTCCTGCTGCTGGAGCTGGCCTGCGGCCTCTACTTCCCCGCAGTCAGCTTTCTCCAGGGCAGGGTGATCCCAGAGGAGAAGCGAGCTGGTGTACTGGCCTGGTTCCGGCTGCCTCTGCACCTGCTGGCCTGTCTGGGACTTCTGGCGCTCCACGGTGAGATATCAGGGACAGGTGGAGGGGAAAGCGGCAACGGCACCAGACACATGTTTGGAGGCTGTGCAGTCATGATGCTGGCGGCTTTGATGGCTGTAGTCAGTCTGTTCACCCTGGGCAGGAACGACACAGACTTGAGACTGGAGGGATCCAGAGGGGAGGGTGAGATGTACTGAGGAGATGGAACACATCCATCTGTGCTTGACTGGTTTCAAATGTATTGTGCCAGTTTTGTGTGTCTGCAAATACCCTCGTGTTCTACTGGAGGAGTCATGAGTCTACATTCTGCCAAATGCATTAGTGAAGGAAATCAAAGGGGGTGTTTTGGTAGATTTTAATTCAAGTGAATTTTTACCTCAAGTAAATGTTTACCTTGTTACTTTTTTGGGGAGAGACTTATCTCGTCTGTGTAGAAATGCTTTGGGAACATGGCCACATCTACCTTCATTTGTTGACTGAATTGCTGGTAGCTTTGTCAGCCACGTCCAAAACTCCTGTATCATTCCATTAACCATTCCAGATAACATGCTGTTGCCTCATTCTGTCCACTTCTAGGGTGATGGTTTGATGTGTTCGACAGGATATACTTCATTTCACCTGTCAGCACCAGAATCAGACATGTAGTTGTTCCGTCAATGTTTAAAAGCAGACATTGAAAAGATGTGAGTTTACAGAGAGCTCAGTGAATATCCAAAGATATACGATCATGACTAACAGAAATCTGAATGTCATTTTTTACAATACTTCTTCCGCTGTACTTTGATGTCATTGTGTTGTTTCTTCCAGCATCTGTGTGTTTTTATTTGAAAGAGCAATCTACAGTTGGTCAATTTTAGTTTTCCTCCACTGTCTACAGGATATGTTCTCTGTATTGTCTTAACATTTGTTGCACTTTTAAATAAAAGTGTACATATTTTACATAATTCATATTTATTTGTTTGTTATTAACAGAATTTCTATTTTGTGGCAGCCTGATGTTTTTTCGTATATGTATTAAGTATATCTAAATTGGGGTTTCCAAATAATCCAAAATGGTGCAATATTAAATATATTAATTTGCCACATTTTGGCTGTCCAAGTGGATTGTAGCTACTTCTTTTTGATTGAATCCAAAATGAACAAACCTCTTAGCATTAAAGTCTAATTCTGCACCAGTCATTTTTAAAAACACAATGTGGATAATAATAGAGAGTTACAGCTGTAAGTTCTTCACCTTGACTGAAAAAAAGCATTTCAGGTCATTCTAATGCAAGAAGTATTTAAATTCACAGGAAACGTTTTAATTAGCTTTGATCAGAGTTGTAAAGGTGGATATTTTAGAATATTTGATCCCCTCCGATTCCCCCTCTCCTAGTTTTTGCTGCAGAACATATTTCCAGATTTCTCTGGACTTTCTCCCCTTAACGCCTCACGCAGGCATCCATCCTCCCCGTTTTCCCTGCTGCCGTGGTACAGTCCGGCTTTTCTCTATGGTGCGGCTTCACCTGGATGCTGCTAGAACATCCCTCTGTGGGTGAGGGAGGGGTATCTGCACGAGTCTTAACTGCGTTGTTTTGCCATTACATCACAATATCGTCAGAGGGTGTTCAGTCCGAGCAGTCAAGAAGACCACCGTCACTCTCGGGTCCTTTCTCACAGTCTAGCTAAACTCAGCGAGAACTGCATCGTCAAGAAAGGAGACACCAGAGCCCCATTGACTGCTTGTTGTACAGAACAAGACGACTTACTGCCGGACGACAGGCGGGCATCATGACACAGGGCAAGGTATGAGCTTGCTTTAATCATGTCATTCAGTGAATATGTCCGTCCTTATTTACCGTTAATATTACAATTAAAAACAGTTTTATGTAACAGATTTCTGTATGAGGCCTGGGTTGTTATGTAACAGTCAGTTGACACGCGTGTCTCCACTCCATCTCTTTATTCTCACTATTGCCAAGTGCTTGGTGGCAATGCAGGCTATTCAGTCGCGAGTGCCACCAGATTTAGTCATTTAATGAATGAGAACCACAACAGACCAGTTTTGTGTCCTGCAGCGTAGATTTTCCCCCAAAAACCCGCCGGATTCAATAACTGTTTATGGACAGCTTAAAACTTTCATTTTAAAGTTGTACATTTTCATTTATGCTGATTTTTGTGTGTGTGTGTGAAATGCGTCACAGTGTTTTTTTATTGTTGTTGTTTTGTTTCCACGTTGCGTCACCATGACGACTCGTTTTTGTAGCTCTTGCAAAAAGCGTGCTGTAGCCCACCCCCAGTTTGTGCCTCTCATATTTTTTCATCATGATGGTTAAAACAGTATTTCAAGATTCTAGAAATAGCGTACGGTGTTTTTTTTAAACGACCTGGGGTGTTCAAGCATCGCCGGTTATCTTTAGCGTGAGAGAAACCCGTGCTCTGTGGAGACACAAAACTGGGGCTAAATGTAGCCCAACTAGTATCAGTAGGATCTGTATCAACCTGTCAATCAAAACTCTAACGAAATAGGCTACAGCAGCCTATTTTAAGCAGATGTGACTGTGGATGGCTAGTGTAAAATGATTAAAAGCAGGTGATAGTCTGTCATCGAGGGTTATGCTATCAGTCTCCGTTGACGTGCATACACTACCACCTGTCAGTTGAAGTGGTAGAGATAAAAGTGCTGGAGATGGTTAAGTGTGTGTATTGTGAACAGTTGAAAATGTCATTGGTGACTGACATTTCCAGTTGAAGTGTCAGTTCAAATGTAGCAAAGAGTATAAAGGCTATATTATTTGAAGAGGAAAAAATCCGTTGGTGTGTGTGTGTGGGGGGGGGGGAGCAATGAAAGCACTTGAGATTTGCTCTTACAGTTGAAACATATACACATTAAGTCATAATTAATATGTGGGCAATACAATACAAAACAGTACTCTAACTGCCATGCAAATCTGCATGACCATTTATCCTAATAACTTTCTAAGATGGAGAAGATTCATTTTAGACAAAAGATAGGAAATTTAAAGTTCAGGTTAAATGTTGGGGAATTGGTTTTTTAAATACTCATTCACTCTGACCTAAGATAAGATAAGATAAGATAGAAGTTTATTTCTTCCAGTGGGACATTCTTTGGCAGCAGCTGCAAAGTAGGAATGAGTGCAAATATATTATTATTATCAATAATATAATAATATATTATCAATAATAATAATAATATCAATAAAGGTGCAAGTATAAAAATGTCAATAACAGATATCCAAAATATACACAATTCCAAAATACACAAGGTTTGTAAAATAAACAAATTGTTCATCTTTTGTGCTATCAGCTATCACTTGCAAACAAGGCCACCAATGGCTCCCCCAGTGAACAAGTCTTAGTGTCACCAGTTCCTCCCAGCTATGAGGAAGCCACTGCGGGTATGAAAACACCTTATCCTTCTATATTTAACCATAAAGTTTGTCATTATTTTTAACAAATACATTTGACAATGTTTATCATGTTCATGTTGGCTGGAAAATGCATCGTAAATCTTAACCACCGAATAGTCTTAAATAAATGTGTTCTCTATAGGCACCAGTGCTCCTTGCTACAGCGATGTTGAGATGCTCACAGAGTTCACCTGGGATGATCGCAACATCAGGAGGGTCTTCATCCGTAAGGTATCATCATCAAATCAGTGACAATGTTAGCTCTGTTGTGAATGCTGTGCATTAGTGACAATTCACCACAAATGCCAGGCCTGGCCAGCACACACCACTACATCTACAATTATGCAATCTTTTTCAATCCAACTTGCTTTCTTTTAGGTGTACGCCATCTTGATGATCCAGCTTTTGGTCACTCTCGCTATTGTGGCTCTTTTCACATTCTGGTGGGTTTTTACAGTTTAACAACGTTTAACAATATTGAACAAGTCATTTTGATAAAATTGTGTGTGCTTACTTGAGGCTATATTACTTTTAGTGACCCTGTTAAGGACTACATTCAAACCAACCCTGGGTGGTACTGGGCCTCTTAGTAAGTAACAGGTTTTGATCTCAAGTCAGTAATACACCATTATTCTGCACGTTTTTGGTCCATATCACTTTTATCCAATTCAGTTATCTAACATTGTTTCTGTTGTTTAACAGCGCTGTGTTCTTTGTCACATATCTGACCCTGTCTTGCTGCTCTGCACCAAGGTAAGTTAAGAGTTCTCAAAATTAAATGTACAGCATAAAAACAAAACACAAGAAGAAAATCAAAAGAAAACCAAACACCTACAGTATTGACACTGCAATCTTTTACTCACTCCTACAGGAGACAGTTTCCATGGAATCTGATTCTGCTTGGCATCTTTGTAAGTACAAAGCAGATATTTGTTCTGTTTTTAATAAACATCGTCATTTATGGCCTGAATTTTATTGTGTGTTGTTTATTAGATGAGCAGTGTTTTAAAATCAAACCTACAGACTGTTTAGAATTACAAAGAGTACATTCACAGATTAGCAATATTTGTTAGTGTGCAAATATCACTCCACAAATGTTTGTTAGTTAATATGATCTGAAACAAGTGTATGATTAGATATTTTATAAACGTTACTGCTCTCCAGTTATGTCCTGTCTGAAGTGATTTTCACATGATCATATGTCCTATTACAGACCCTCTCACTGTCCTACATGACAGGGATGTTGTCCAGGTACACTTTTATGTTTTCTCACTGTTTTATGTGACCGTCTTGTGCTACTTTGTGTTGTGCGTTGCCGCTTAAGATCCGCTCCTTAACTGGCATGAGGGCTTTTGCTCCCAGATAATTAGGCAGCAACGCATTTTCTTTACAGTATGTGAGGTCATGTGTGTGGCCAGTGATTGCATTCTGTTTTAAATAGCTTGGAACATTTTCAGTAAGTCTTGTGTGGTTCTTATTTGAATAGCTTCTATAACACCAAGTCAGTGGTGATGTGTCTGGGCATCACAGCAGCAGTCTGTCTCCTAGTCACAATCTTCAGCTTCCAAACTAAGGTGAGAACACTGCTGTACTTTATATGTTATCTTATGTATTGTATGCTTGAGTGTGAAAATCATTCACGTGTGCCAGCTTTTCACGCTGTTGGATTAACGTACTTAGGTTTGATTGCATGTGCTTTCTCTATCCAGTTTGACGTGACATCATACCAAGGCGTGCTCTTTGTCTTCTGCATGGTCATGTTCATCTCTGGACTGGTGTTGGCACTCGTCCTTCCCTATCAATATGTAAGTACGACTATCCAAAATATTGCAGTTACACCAGTTGTAAGATTGGAATGTGCAGGATTTTCCGACAACCAGGATATTGTTGCATCAAATGTGAATGTAAATTGACAATATTTGACATGAAACTGATGCAGATCCAACTCTAAATTGAGATCATATTTAGTAATTGTACCACCATATTCCAGTCATGGACCGGATAATACTGGAATCACATATAATAAAGTCACATTTGCCATTTAGGTACCCTGGTTGGATGCCACCTACGCTGCCTTGGGAGCCATACTGTTTACCATGGTAAGAGTACAGACACTGTCAAGTCATTATTGATATAAATGATCATATTTTGTACTATTGCCAATCGGAATTAACAAAAGATGGCTTACTTACAACACAGTTGTATTTTCTGTTGCAGTTTTTGGCATTCGACACCCAGCTCCTTATGGGGAACAAACGCTACACCATGAGTCCAGAAGAGTACGTCTTCGCCACTCTCAACATCTACTTAGATATTATCTACATCTTCTCCTTCTTTCTCCAAATCTTTGGAACAAAACGAGAGTAAATCACCGCCCTACCTTTCTTATCTACAGACAAGGGATGCACCAGTAGAATTTAGGCAGGTATAAAAAGAGTCTTTTAAAATGTCGGTGATTGTGATGACAGTGCTTCCAATTGTAACAGCTTTATTTTTTTGCCTGATACTGATAAGGTCATGACTACTTTGTGAATCTCTTGTACAGCTGCACATGTACATAGGCGTTGTCAGAATTCACATCCAAAATGACAATAACCTTTCCCTCCTCTCTAGCATGTTGTGAACCCACAGCACATTATGTGGTTAGCTTAGTAGCTTTACCAGCCAGAAACCGTTATCAGTGATCCGTGATCTTCCTTCATTGAACGTAGATAAAACATACTGTGAGTGTTCATCTGAAGCTGTATGGGTGTCTTAATATCCATGCCTGTCTAGATATCACAACTCTCCTGCAAACAATAGATGTCATGCTCTTTAAGAGGCATTTGATCTACAAAACATTATGCATGCCATGACTCAAAAATCCCTGACAATGCTAAGTATAGTCATCCCATCATTGGACTATTTCTGTGGGTGTTGATTAGTGACTGAAAGCACAAATGTTCCTTTAAAAAAAACGCTTCAAAGAATGAAAGATTTTTCCTGTGTTTACAGTCATATCCAATGTTGTCTCAATACTGTGAATTAAAAAAAAAACTCCTTCCCTGTTTTTAACAGTTTTAGGGAAGGTGACCCTGATTTGTTATATTCACTGGATATGATATGGTCTATATATTGATTTTTGCTGAATTTAACTATGAGGCTGCCATTCATTGCTTTGACAATGTTGAAGTGTTTATTATAACTATAACTATTATTATTATTTATTATGTTTAATATGTGTATTTGAACCTACAAGAAGATTGTCTAGACATTTCTTTCATGAAGGATATTTCCTTGGAACAAACCTTGATTGTTGGCATTATAGTTTTTGCTTTTAATATTATTAAAACATGTTTTAGTCCGTTTGAAGAGTTGACACATGATACGTAAATATAAACATAACAGTGCCATACATGCATGGATTTACTTCTATATTTTGAATAAAGACCTGCATTTGTGGAAGGGCTTGAATGCTATATTTCATGACATTTGAAGTTTATTTTTTTATGACAGAATGATATATTTTAGAAAGTGTGTAATATATATTGATCCGTTTGAAGCTTGAAATGAATTATTAGGTCTTATAAAGTGTCCTTGGATTACCTTTATTTGATTATATTGATAAACTATATTGTTTTAAGAGCACCCTGCATTTCACTGTAGTATTGTTGTTGCTGTATTCATTTCTTAAATGGTGAATGTTTATGAATGCTCTCACTGGTTCTCTCTAAATAAATTATGATGTGCTTTAATACCTCTACATTACCTTTTATTTTCAACATCACAAACATCTCAATGTAAAATATTCAACATATTCTCAATGTTCGCCTTTGATAAACTCTCTTGTTAACACATTTGCATCATTAAAATGCAATGCAGTTGCTAGATGTGTTATTTACCAGCACTGTGGTCCTCAAATATAATACTTTTCAGATTATTTCAGCTATAAAGTTTATTTTTACTCAATGTTTGTTTCAGAGCCATAGTTCTATTTTTGAGGTATTTCCCTGAAACCACTGCTTATATTAACCTTTAGCTCATTAGGTGTCTATTGATTTGTGAACATAGAATTGCACAAATTTGTCCAAATTGTCTTTTTTTGTGACTGTTGACCTTTCCTCTGGTTAAGTCCACACAAATTAATAAGGGTAGATAATAGTATTTCAGAACCATTTATAGGCCTAGGTATAAGGCATGTAATGCGGCATCCGCAGTTAATTTGATCTGCCTGAACTTCCAGACACCATGTCATACCTAATGTATAGCCTACCATACTCGGTTTTGTATTTTATAACTTTCATTGGACCAATTATACTTATGTGATCTAAAGGTATATGCAGCATACGCTATAGGTGCTGTTGTATTTCAGACTAAACAGGTTTTCTTCCTGGTTTGCATTTTTAGCTGTCTGTCAGTTTAATTAATTAAAGACTGAGGGGAAATACTCAAAAATTATTTGAATATGTTATGCCTAATTATTAATGATTGAGAAGTCTGAAAACACACTTTGTGTGACAGCATGCGTTTGGCCCAGAGATCCGCTGTAGTTATTTCATTCAATTATAATGAGAAAATCCAAAAATAATAATATTCCTCCACATGCAATTGTGTTCGTGCGTGCGATAGAAATAAAGAGGACGTGAAAGTAACATAGATAGTAGACTAATCCTAAATAATTGCCTGCGCGTGTAGTGCCTATTAGTTACATGTGATTTAAAAAAACGATAAAAACATTGTGTTCAGAAGTCAACGCTGGCGGGTGTGACGTGATATTAAATGGTCTCCCCCAGTCTGGAATCAACCAGTAAATTTCGGCTACACTCGGATTTACAGGATCCAGTCATCCAATCACAAGGTGCGATGGTTCAGCGTCCTGTTCAGCCATGTTGTGGTTTTGAATGAGGAAGAAGCGGGAGATAATATTCTTCAACGAGTTTATATGCAATTTAAGTCACGTTAAGGATATATAAATGACTTAGGGTGGGACTCAAAATGATAACCGTTTTTTCGAACGCGTTGGTTGCGGCTTATCGCATCCCTGTTGGAATTTAAACATACTTCCATAAATTAGCCGTGTAGCTAACAACGTTAGCTAGCATAGTGTGCTAGCTAGGCAACCAGCTAATTCTCAGCTAACCAGCTAACGGTTAGCTAGTTTCGTGGGAAAGTAAAATGATATTTGTGACGAGTGTTAGACTTTGAAGTAGCCTCGGATAACCTGCCTCAGTCGAATGAAGCGCATTAGCTTAATTTGGTTTGACTATATTGACAGGTAGACTGAAAGCAGCTGTAGCGATTTATCTTTAAACCAGCGGCGTTATTTCTAAAACTTTTGAGCCATGTTGAATAAAATCTACGAATGGATAGAAACAAGCTTTGCCAATCTTCGTACTGGTGTTCCAGCTGCGGAGCACTCTGGTGCACACCGGGCACCGGGAGATGGTCAGATGAGGAGGAAAAGACCAATTGAATGGTATGTACAGTAACCGCGTTATTCTCTTGTATAATAACAAGTCTGTGTGTTTAAAAAGACACGGAATTTAACTGACCCAGTTTTTTGAAGTTGTTTTGAAAGTTATCTAATGAGTCTCACTGTCGCCTCTTTACTACCGCCATTCATTGCCTCGCTGGTTATTTAGTGTTCCGTCCATTTGTTATCGTGAAGAAAACAGTTTATTTTCGGTTTGTGAACTGTGTTATTAACTATATAGCACCAATCTGTTTGTTTTTCCTGAAGTTTGGAAGATGGACATAAGATCGACCAAGATGGCTTAATGATAAAGAAATCTCGAATGGGTAAATCACTCACTTTGTTACATATTACTGTGCGAGTATGTGTGAGCATATAGTAAAATCAGTATTACTTACAGTCTTGTCTGTCTGTTTATAAGGAGATCTTATTGACACAGTTAAGATTGCAGCTGAAGGGGTTAAGAGTCACGGCTCCAGTGTGGCTACATGGATGAGGAACAATGTGAGCCCTTCCTTGAGAAATATACTACCTGCCTCCCCTGGTCCTCCACCTGGAGAGCCGCAGCCCTCAACATCAGCAGCAGTCTGGGCAGGGAGGACGGTAAGGAATGACTGTCCTGACTGCATTATGTCACAACATTGTTTTCCTTTGGTTTAAACACATCATGTATGTGTTTGGTTTAAGATTGTTGAAAGGAACTCTCTGGGTGACATGTTCGCTGCTCCCTCAACAACCTTGGAGTGGAAAACATCCAAATCAGGTAAGATTATCACTTTAAAGGATTGTATAAGCTTTTGAATCAATGTTGCTAGGGTTTGTAGAGGCATTTACGCTCTTGGAGAGAAATTAATTATTACTCTGTTTTATTTTCATCTCTAGAATGCTTGCGTAATGAGAAATCCATTGTGGGATCGAAAGTCTGTAGGCGGCAAGTGTGCATGAGTCCTACACATCGCGAAGTGCCAAAAACAAATGGGCACACAGTCAACTTGCCACCCTCCATCATCCCTGACTTGCACCCGTCTCCACGGTTAGGCAGGCCCCTAAACCTCCGACCATATGGAACACCAAGGTATTCTTATGTCTTTGTTTTTGCACGTAGAAAAAACGCACCTCATTTCAAGAGTTGCTTTTTATAGGATTTATTTTAATACTGTTGTCAGTTGATCATGTTTGGTTGCCACACTGTCATTTTGTGTCTGCAGTTTGTTTAGTGACGTGGCAAGCAGCCCCTGCACCAGCATGTATGAGAAGACCTTTCCCATCAAAGTGGTGCAGAGCCCAACACACAGCACCTCATCTGGCCGCGTACACAGGGCCAGGCCCCGCTGCACCGCACAGGAGGTCGGACGTCAGGACAATAAGTCACCATGTGATCCCTTCTAACTAAATAGTTATTGCATCTCTTTGTTGTTGACTTCGTTGTTCTCCTGTGTGTTTGTCCAGTCTGTTCGCGAAGAGGAGAAGGAGGTGTATAGGCAGCTTCTGACCATGGTCTCTGGTGGTCAATCGTCTTTCCTTCACAACGGCGGCTCACACGCCATCGTGAGGTCACACAGAGATTTGTACGTATCCATACAAATGCAGTGGACCTCAACAACGTCATATTCAAACTGTTAATGAAATATATAAGGGGCTACAGAGGAGGTGGGAACAGAAAAAAATATATTGTCAGAATTCAGTCACAGGCCAGTGGGGGGCTCCAGAAGCATGTAAGCTTAACAGTAGTATTTTATCCAAAACTCTAGTTTCTGTGTTGTTGCTCACTCTGACAGATTACACAAGATTTTACTTGCATAGCTTTACAGTCAACAGTGTTCTCAAAAGTGCTAGTAATTTCTGATTTGGTGAACTTTAACCGTGGTTCTATTCAACAACAGCAAAATAACATTAATATCAGTACACATAAAAAGGTCCAACTATTCAATTCAATTTTATTTGTATAGCGCCATATCAAGTTATCTCCGAGCACTAGTCATGGAGCGTAATCCAGCTTTTGTTCAATCAATGGTAGTTGAATTTGGCATGCAAGGAACACAACTACCAGTTGTTACTATCTATCTATCTATCTATCTATCTATCTATCTATCTATCTATCTATCTATCTATCTATCTATCTATCTATCTATCTATCTATCTATCTATCTATCTATCTATCTATCT
>JAVQJL010033131.1:0-14739 GCA_036024295.1 Nannoperca obscura
CTCAATTGTGTAATCATCCCGTGATCTCGATATAACGGAATAATTAAGTCGTGATCTCGAGATAACAAAACTCGTTTTCTCGAGATAACGGAAAAATTAACTCGTGATCTCGAGATAACCAAACTCGTTTTCTCGAGATAACGGAATAATCAAGTCGTTATCTCGAGATAACGGAATAATCAAGTCGTTATCTCGAGATAACGGAAAATTTAACTCGTGATCTCGAGATAACGGAATAATTAAGTCGTGATCTCGAGATAACAAAACTCGTTTTCTCAAGATAACGGAATAATTAACTCGTGATCTGGAGATAACGGTATTAAAAAAATTATTGCAAGCATGGCCCCTCTCGGCTTCCGTAACTATTCAATGATATGACCACTGGTTATGTTTTGCAAGTGAGTCAGTGAGAAATATTTAAATGGAAAGATCCTGCAGTTCAACAGAAGATGTGCTGCTGTCTTCACTAAAATGTTTCCTGGACTTATCTGATTCTCTTGTGACCACAAAAGAAACACCTAATTTGAACCGACCTTACAGATGCAGTATGCAGGTGAAAATGAAAACAACACATAGCTACGTCATGCAGTTTACTACAGCTGAATACCACAGACAGCACGTTTGAGCCAAAGCACTGATGACACTGTCCCTGCTACACATCCCAGCAATCATACATTCAGCCTTGACACTCCACACAGTCAAAGCAAACACAGAGATCACCACCTCCTCCAGCAGGCGGCACGATGGATTAGCTCTCAACCAAGGGCCTCTGCTGCATCCTCAACTCACCACACCGCCACAGGGCCGATAGCTGTATCACACAGCAGCTACTGCTGTCACGGTGGCCATTGTCTTTAATGAGTCTGTGTGCTCATTTTGATATTTACACCAGGGCAGTGGCATGTGACCTATCATCTTGTATGTTTCAAGGGACATACCAGTGTTTATCCTTGGTACAACTATACATTATATTACTGCTAACCATTTCCAATCATGCTGCAGTGTTATAAGATTTTATTTAGCTTAGCTTGTTCCCCATAGGTTATCACTGGTTCTGGAAATCCACTTATTTCTGTTCTTTGTTTTGCGCTATAATGTAGTATAATGTAAACTCATTTTAATTTCTTTTTTTCCTCCCCATTTTGAAAAGTATGGAGATATGCAATTAAATGATTTAGAAGTGATTATGTAACACTCTTTCAGCTGACAAAAAAAAAACCCTTCTAATTAGGCAAGTTAATTATAACAGTTGAGAAAACAAAGAGCGCTTAGGGCATATTCAAAGTCAACAGATATGTAGAATTTAAACCATAAAACCTGGCATTTCGAAGGCCGTCTTATTTAAGTGAATTAAGAATTTAGATAAGAGAGATGAGGTTTTGTTAGAAAGCAGCACCAGAGGTGAGACCTGACTTAAGTATTAAGAACCAAGTGCTCAGCGAAAGGTGGAAACAGATTGGCTTCTAACATCCACACAGGATTTACTATAATGGCAATTGCATAATCAATGGATTATACATTCAAAGTAGTTTTGGCAGAAGGTGCACAAAAAACTAATGTCAGTCTTGAATTGTGATATTGCTTTTTTTACATAGTTTACAAATATACCTTTATATATTTTAAAGATTTTAAGATGGTGTTATAAAGAGATAAATCATTCATCATTCATTTTGTTAAGACGTCATAATACGCCAAATTCCTACTTCATAGATTCGATTTTGTTAACTCTACAGAAAGGCAGCAATTATCGACATTTGCTCCCCTGATCATCATATTCCAACTACTATACCCAGACTACTACTTCTGTTCATATGGGGCATCTGGTGCAATGCAGCTGGTGTGTGCTGCACATAGCTGTCTCCTTGATCACTTATTTTAAATGTCGAGCTGATCAGTACAACTCTTGTCATTACAGCTGGGGCAGGCATGCAACCTACGCCTCTCTCTCTGCTGCCTTGTATCACTCCACTTAGCCCCTCCCACCAAAGCCACAACTTCGACTAGCAGCAGAGGGAGTCGGTTGCCCTGTGAAACCGTATCCCTCGTAGGGCTTGCATTCCACGGCATTCTTAAAGATGCCCCTCCAGCACTTTGCAGCGACAGAGCAGTGCGCCCCAGGCTTCCGAGGCAGCTGCAACGCAGTCCAGCAGCAGGAAGAGAGGCTAGTACACTACGCACACACGCCACTGTCACACGTCAAAAGTTATTCCCCACTATTTGTCATCATGCCTCTTCGTTGTTGTTACAGCGCCATGACATCGGACATAACAACCCTGAAGTTCCGTGTGGTGCTGGGACGTGTTGTTTTGTACTACACGCCGCTGCAGGCAAAGGAGGTATTGGAAATTTATCACAAGTTGCAGGATTTTCCGCCACTGCATCAGACTTTCACCATCTGATGGGACATCTGCTCTTGTAGTTTAGCCAATAGGAATGCACAGTCTCTCTGACCACTTGAATTACAATATGCTGCATTTTTGCGCAATGACGTCAAAGGAAAACTGCCTACCCCACCTTTGACCTGTGTGACTTTGCCATCGTAAAATAGTGACTTGATCGACATCCCAGTGTAGCAGCACACTGTTCACCTGCTCACCTGCAAGTGAAACAAACAGCGTTTTTCAGATATTGTAGTCTAAGCTGCTGTTTATCTCTATGCTAAACAACAAAGTGGGCTCTGCCACCAAAAAGAGCTGCATGGTCTCAAAGGCCTTTAAGATGAACAAATACATATCTTCTAGGTACGTATCAGAAGGATCACACACACAAAAAATACAGTTAAGGCTTCACTTCTTTTGAAGAACAGGGGTTGAAAAGGTAGCCCTCACTTTTGTATGAGGATTTATATGGGCTGAAAACACTCGTTGCAAGTGAAAAAGATAAATCTTCTAAGAGATAACTTTTAGCAGTACCTACAGCTAAGACGCCTCCTCAGGTTGTGTGGGTCAAAAAGAACTCTGCGGCAACACTTGGACTGAGTCTCAAAGTTTACAAGTATAATGGATTCTATATATTATTCGCAGCAGAAAATGCAGCACTTTGAGACTATTACTGAAAATACTTTATGTAGATTTAAATCTGTCTACTTTAAGGCATTTAAATGATTCTACTGGACGCCATTCAAGATGTGGGCGAACAAATAATGCAAACTGATGGAAGTGTCAGAGTTCAGATGAGGCCATCTGCTATTTGAGAATGTTTTCTAATTCTGATATTTTTTGGAAGGGAAAATTCATAATTTAATACAACGCTTACCCATCCTCATTTAGATTTTTGATCAAGATGATCAAGCCACTCACACTGGCCGACTGTAGTGCTGTCGATTTCTTCCGGAAGTTTAATGGTGGACAGACAAATTCTATTAAGAGGATGGACGTCCCCACGGGAGCCATCATTTCAGGAATGGTTTATCCAGTGAGGCAAGGTAGCCTCCTTTGAGCAGGTTCCTTTCAGGATAAGAAGTAGGATCAATATATCTCAGGATATTTTTCTGATTGAAGTGTAAGCATAAAGAGGAACAGCTGCAAAAATGTATTGCTGTTTTGCTTTTTCCAGTGTTTATTGAGGAAAAGGACATAGTAAATGGAAATAAGGAGATTTTTGTCACAATATATTTTGCCTGTGATCTCACTCTATTTTTTGTTTGCAATCTAGTGTCCACTTGTAATCTGTTGTGATTATTCTTTATAAAAGAAAACAGACAAAATATCTTCATTTAAAGTTTTTTTTATAAATGTCAACATTGATATTAAAACTCTTTTTTTTTTACCAGTAAGTGAAAGTTTTCTTCCATCAGTTTGAATCTAGATCTTACACCAGAGTGTCTGTCTGTTCATATCAGCCCAAAGATGCACTTCTTTGTCCTCTTTCCTTACAGACTTACTCCTTGAATTGGATTTTTGGCATTCTTGTCATTTGAACTTGCCTTTTCCCTACTACAGCAACATTTAGTATGCACAACTTAATGGGTACCATCCATGACTTGTAATGACGTCCACAGTCAAGGCGAGGTCTTTTTCCTAGGGGACAATATCATTACTCAAATGTATGTATAACAGGTACCATGATCTAATCCTGCGGACACGCTCTTGACCTTCATGGGCAACAGAGAAACACTGAGTCAGAAACATACATTCCCACTCTAAACTGCATTTCACTGATATTGTACATGTGAAGTAAAATTGTTTATTTTGTTTCTTTGGTTGGATGGTAGATGAAAAACAGAGACTTTCATTGTTGTAATTTAATTATTGAGCTATAGGTCTCTTGTGCAATATATCAGGCCCGGTGCCGCATTGTATTTCAGCTTCAAAAATATTGACGGAACACACTTGCTATTAAAAAAACAAAGTGAACATCCAATACACTTGCTGCATAATTTAAAAACGCTTAATATTGAAACAAAAGTAATGTTCCCTCTGTGCAGCAGGTTATAAAGTGTTAAGAGTGGCAAGACATCACACACACGCAAATACACACATGCTGGGGCCGTCTCTGAGGACAGACTAATAAGATATCCATGAAGGATGAAGGGAAACAAATTCTGAAGCTAACAAAGACATTTGCTACAGATGGGTATAAGCTGCAGAATGTATAAAGGCCTTGTTTGTGTGTATGTAAAGGGTTAGCTCTCCAGAGGCAGTGAAGCTACACACTCCCAGATTATCCCAGAAATGAACTGGCCTGTGGGGAACAGCCCATCTAATTTTAAGACTTAAGGGGGTGACTTCAGAGCTCTAAAGTAAGGGCATAAATTAAACAAATGCTACGTGGTATAGATTTATGAATGTGCATAAGAGTTAGTGCATTCCAATATGTGTTGTGTGTGGGGTGTGGCAGCAGGAACATTTCCCCATATTTTAACTTGTGCAAGGAATTCAAATTCCCCCCAAATATGATAAAAGTGCATATAAGCACTAAAACTGCTTCCATATTCTGTCAGGAGAACATTTCTAAAGTCCAAAGACAGCTTGATTACTGATTAATAAGAAAGGCTCCTAAAACTGTTAAACATTTCCTGCTCTCTGAGTTCAGCTTAGTCCTCCCCAGTAGCGACTCTTGATGCTTCACTGACACTGTCATCGCTGCCTCCACTCTCAACCTGCTTCACTAAAGCTAGACATCAGAGAGCAGAGAGAGCCCCTGAATCTGTGATGTCACTGGGATTTAAAATCAAAGGCTTCTCTGTAGGCCGTGAGTGAGACACTGATGTTTCAGAGCCATAACATACCACAAACTACTTTTCTCTGCCTTGGACTGGGAACGCTACATGGGGTCACTTTATGTGCTGAATCGGATGTGAGCAATTTCTGAGACTGATGAAATTATACTGATGTTTATTATGAATAGATTCTTTCTTTAATGGATATTGCAATATTGAATATTGGCAAGAAGTTGTGTGTAAAATCATATTTATATGCTGTAATGATAAAATAGGTCGTCACACAAAAACTCAACAAACTCATCTTGTTAGTCGATAGATAAGGAATTATCCCAAGCTTACCCCACTTTCTAAACAATACAATTAGAGCACACAAACATGGCATGCTCACATTTACATGACAATATGAAGATGCTTTGAGGTTTGTGGTCATGAGAATTCTCAGAGTGAAAAAGGGCTCACAGACCAACAAAGAACCATTCATTGGCAAATGTCTGTATGGACTCAAATGACTACATGAAACAGGTTGATTGGAGTAAAAAACCCACATAGAATGATGAACTAATTCTCAAGCTTTATTCAGCGTTTTAGTTTATTTTAGCTAAAGATAATTGTTTTCGTTTTACAGCCACAAATTTATTGTATAGTCAAATCCTGTTTGTAGGCAGAAGTACACAAGCTGTACCTCACTTATAAACCTGCATATTACACTGTAATGTATGTAAAGGGTTACATAATTTAAGCACTTTTGTCAAGAAATCTGCAGAGGAGATCCTATAGAACTATTGAAAATATGGTCATCAAATGCCATAAATTAAAGGTTATGATCTACACAACTAAATGTATAAATTTCATCCATGTTTTAACAGATGGCTAGGCATCTTTTTTTGGCTGAGCTGTTATCAGCTGCTCCGAGAACAAACTGAACATAAAGTAAAAGCCATAAGTGTCTCAATAAAATCAATTTCACTTTCCTAAATCGTCATTATCAGTAATTCCTCATGTTCCAATTGATTCTGAGCAAAGGACAGATCAGATCAGGTAACTACCCAGAGTGTCTCTTGCTAGCTTGGTACTGCGCGTCCTGGCAGGAATTAAATGATGCATTTCTCCTTATTACAATGTAGTTTGATCATTTAAAACATGCACTAGCACATCATTCCTACAGGTTTAACGTTAGTTACTCCACACAGCACTTAAACAATCAGACTATGGAGGTTGGACACAAGTGATACATTAATGTTTTTTTGTTTTTTTAGCCAAAACCAATTTAAGACTAGTGCTTTGTGACTGAAAAAGTTCCACATTGACAGAGACCATCTGTCGGTGGGGGAGACTGCTGACTGTGATTAACCCAAACATCAGTGCTTCTACTTCAGTCTGCCACTGCAGTAAAGGTGGTGACGCTATAGATTTTTCCACTCTAAACAAATGTGTTTCCAGCAGTTCCACACACTTATTTTCAGCAAACAAGCTCATATAAACCCACTGAATACCACAGCTGGTGAAGAAAGTTGAACAGCTAACAAGCTACAAGCCAGGGGTTTGTATCTGTAGCAGTGGTTTTGCAAACTTGTGAAGTGACGTTTGTATCTGTAAGCATAGTTTTGTAAACGCTATGTTGACTGAACACGATGGTTGACTGACAGTGTTGACTAGCCAACTGTGTTATGCATAGCGATTCCAAAGACACTGATTGGTCAACAGCTGGAGGGCCCGTCCTCTCTCCCTTGCAGATAGCCTTTTTCTTTTGTGAAACCCTGTTTACAAAACACACCACGTAGTAAACCGCTCAAAAGTCCATAAGCATGCGCACGCACATGCAGGTAGGTATTTTTTGTGAAAATTCAAAACGGAGTTTGCAGACAGAAACCAAGCCGTAGCGTCTGCAAGTCTGCAAAACTAAGCTGACACATCCAAACGTCACTGCACACGTTTGCAAAACGACAGTTACAAATACAAACCCCTATTCCCAAGTACACCTTTTAGAATGATATAAAATGTAATATTGGACTTGCACTCCTCAGGTGGACAGAAACACCACTCCAATGGGACAATAAAGTTGTTTCGTGTCTGCTAGATTTGCAGCTAGGCAACTGTTTGTTAGCATGTTAGCGACAACATCATTATGAGGCATTATGTCAGGGCACCTTGTTGTGGAGTTTTTCAGCCAAAATGTAGCCAAAACCTGATAAATGCAGTATAACTTCCAGAAGAGTGCTGCACATAGATTGTATTGCAGACAAAAATAATAAATCAACAGGATTTATTGGGTAGTGAGAATTTCTTGTTTGTATGCGAGTGTGCGTATCCACACTTTGCTAGCTGCTAAGCATCTAGCATTATGAAGGCTAAGTTTAATGAATGTGTTTGTTTTGTCTCAGTGATCTCACATTCCCTCCTCCAGCGGTTCAAAGGGATTAGCTGAAATGCCACAAAGCACAGAGGCATCTGTGTAAAAAAGCAAAGCCTACAGCTACACTTTCACTATGTAACAATAGTAGACAAAAACTAAATATGATCCAATGACAGTGACACCATCAAATGTGACTGATGACCCCATCTGTGAGGAGGCAAATCTCCATCTCTCTCAGCCCTTCTGTCCCGCTCATTTATGCACACCACATATCTAAATCCTGTTCTGATCCAGCTTCATTCACTTCTGGTAAAAATCTTCTTAAATTTTTAACTTCCATATCTTTCACATGCCCATGAAATCCCTCAAACTTACAGAAAATGACTGCACTTGATCAGAAATGACAAAAGCGGAGTCGAGGCCCAATCTGAGGCTGCCAAAGAACTTTTAAAGGGGTTACACAGCCCTGTTTGAGCATAACCCGACCCTCAAAATGGCCTTCATCATCCTCATTACTACATGAAGTCTGGTGGCATCCAGTGCAGGTATGCACACCTTTAACCTGAGCATATGTCTTATCAGCCAAGATAGCTGAAAACACCTGTGTGAACGCAGGACCTGTAAACACAAAAATAAACATCTGTGTTTGGTTCAATGTCCTTGACTGGATTACTGGTCTTTTGAAACAAGTTCATCTAAAGTGATATTCACCAAACCTTCTTAATTTATTAAATAAGGTTCTTGAAAGCAAAGTTCCCAGATGTTCCTTAAAGTTAGGAGAAACTTATATATGAACTTTAAATTGTGGGTTAAGTAAAGCATTAATAAAGCCAGCCCCATAACTGTGCTAAATTGCTTTAAAGGGCGGCAAATCCCTCAAGGCCACTGACAGACAGAAGAGATCCTCTGACAATTTCTTACCACAATTTTTTCTGAGGTTGGTTATCAGGTTTGCATTTTGATACAGTTTAAAACATTTACACAAGTGGATCTACATTTTACTGAAGAAAAGATATTACTTTGCTTTGCCTTTATTCAGTCAGCTAAATTTGAAACATTCATTAGACACAAAAGATGTTATATAATCATTCTAAAAAATGTAGGCAATCTTCCAACATAAGTCACTCTTTAGAATCAGGCATTCCTAAATTTCCCACAGAATCATGCCTCTTATACTGTGGTTGAAGTGGTGTGATGAACAGTGGCCATGTGCGGAGCAGTGTGGTGTATTATACAGTGTGTCCCAATAAATCAGGCAGCCTGCTGCCTCAAGCAGCAGCAGAGCCAAGCCTTTGTCCGCCATCAACCTGCACCACGCCACCAAAACACAGAGAGACGGACGAAAGAAGAAAGATACTGGAGGGAAACATGGAGATACACACACACACACACACACACACACACACACACACATACACACCACACTTACACAATATTCCCTGATTGCACTGAACGATACAAGGGATAATGCGAGGCAGATGGTCCATCATACTAATTAGAAGCCCGTTTGCCCATCTTATCATTACATCTATGTGTTGTAGAAGTGCTGCCTGCTTTGTTTACAGCAGGGGAAGGAGAAAAGACTGCAAAACTTTTGACTTTCTTTAAGATCTCACAGAAAAAAGAGCCCTGTGAGTATATTATAGCAGAGATAGATAACAATGAATGTCCTTATTCTCCCAGAATGATTGCCAGTACTAATTCTTTTTAAATTACTTGATAACACTGTTTCTGCCCTTTTAGCATTTTCATTTCTGGCACCCCAGTTCTTGAATAATGCTGAACAGAACTCCCACAGTCTCCCTGTCAAAATATCAGCATGAAACGCATAAAAAAAACAGATGAAGAACTGTGGGTATAATATAAACAATGCCTTTTTGTGCATTGAAAAATTTACTGTATATGTGTCTCTTCACACAGACAAATGTTTGCGTCACCACCGAGTGCAAATCCAATGAAAGACTCACTGAAGCACAGCTGAAGCTCCATCTGAGGAGAAAGCATCTATCTTGACAGCGCACATGCACGTCACACATGTGCACATACATCTTAAGTCCTCCTGACATGCTTACCCACAACATAATTAACTGCTGTACAGTAAATCACTGCAATGAGCTGAAACGAGGGAAATATACTGGGAAATCAGGTCGTCTATGTGCTCCTGAAAACCCAGAGCTCACGCAGACAGGTCATCAGACCACGGGGTGAGTCATGGTTGCTGTTTTTTTAAAACCAATTCCTGGAAGTTATCTTAACATTAACCACCGTGACAGACCTGGAAACAGGCTAATCGAGAATGCAGGGGAAGAACAGTGCAAGATACTAACTGAACCACACAAAACCAGAAAAGCCGCAAACCACAGAGAATGTTGTGATGCACGGCTCCTTGGTAAATTGAAGCACGTTAACAGTAATTTTATGCGTAAAAGCCCCAGTCTGCATTGCTAATAAAAAATGGCTTTGAATCTTACTCTCGCGGCCCCTTTCAATGAATTCCTAAGCAGAAAGCGATGACTGGCAACAGCTCAGGGATAGCATCTCATACAGCAAGAGGTCTGTGAGGTTAGCCCCTGTCAAAACCAAGCTGTCAGCACTCATAAGCAATGGGCGGGTTGTGGTAGCAGGAGTAAACAGAGCTGACGTCAGCGGAAAGTCATTTGATTGTGGAAGGACCTAGCTTAGCTCGCTATTCCGTGTGTCCTCGAGCTGCTGCCGTGCATAATTCCACCAGCTGTGTTAATAAGAAAGCAATAAGCCAGACAAGAGATCCTGCCAGTTAATTAAAGATCCATCTAACTGTATGAAAAAGCTTCTTCTTTGTAGCCACATCACTCAGGATGCCCACGCCACAAACTGCACCGTGCACTCTGCTCTGCCGACTGCTGGAAGGGTTTAAAGGTGGGAATGGTTATTGTTGGGCAAAGATTGGCGTTCCCATAGAAACCACATGTTTGTACTGATTCCACATGAGGAAGCTGTGAGTCAGGATATTACCAGCTCAAGGCAAGAGGATGCTTTTCATTCAGTAAATCTTACACACACACACACAAACACAGCAGTATAGCCCGACCGATACTGGATTTTTGAGGCTGATACTGAAAAAATCCGGTAAAGCTCTATTGGTTGATTGGTAATTTTTTACCTCTCTTGATACCATCCCTTAGGCCAAGATACATACTGAACAGGACATTTTACAGTTGAAAAAAATCAACATGTCACTCTCTCTCTCTGTGTGGGGAATAATAGGGATGCACATATCCACATTTTTCTCTCTCATTACAGATTGTGAAACCTCAACCAGCAGCCTGCAGGCTATCTGCCAATACTGAGTATCAATCCAATGCCACTGCTCAGTTTTCTTCCCCCAAATTAAAAATCTGTATAGCTTACTGCATAGAACTCACTGGAATCATGTTTTATGTAAGGTAATATGAGGCATGGGATTACTGTGGCACTATAAACTGAATGAATGTAACAATTTTATAACGGCACTTACAAAGAAACATTCTTTAATGTGGATACCCGGTATTTAATGTGATACCTGATCCACTTAAATAAGGTTGGTATCGGCGCCAATACCGACCGAGCACACCAGAACTGGTGCATCCCTATTTCACTGAAAATTGTATCCCATTAAAGATCCATAAGGAACCATGAAGGGAGGAGATTTGGAATACCTCAAAACTTAGAATTTAGGTTTAAATGAAAGAAGTTTATTAAACCAGATATAACATTAATTGACAGAGAATGCAGATGCACCTGTGTGCTCAGTTAAGAATTGGTACCTTGTACCTTAAATATGTAAAGGTGTTTATCAGGAGAAGCATTTTGTTGTGTGTTTTTTGGGATCATGGTGTTGCTGAGAATGAATTTGATTTTGTATGTTTCCCCCATGTACAGCGACTTGAGGAATCATCTATAAAAGAAAGAAATCCTGATTTGTTTTGGTCGCCTGAAGGTTAACTGTTAAGTTGGCTCTTTAATGAGATTTTTGTTTTCATGAGAGTTATAGAAAATGCATTGGCAGCTAAGATAGACACTTAGTCTCTGACATCTCTGTTATGTAAATGTTATTTCTTTTTGAATTTGTGGAACTTCACATAATGATTCCCTAGGATGTTGTTGTTGTTGTCTTGTGAGCCCGTATGCCTGAAGGACCCTTAAATAAATAAATAAATTAAAATCCAGAGACTAGAAAGGAGAGGTGCTCCTCCCCCTTATGTACTGAGTTACATGACAAATTGCCAATGAAAAATACACAGATAGGATAATTTCTTGGAGCCAAGAGTACATCCTCAGTTTTTCAAACCAGTAACACCACTAAAAGACAGCACACAGATATTTCAGTCAATCAGTGTAAAAGAACACAGGACCCAACATTCACTCTCAGTAAACCAGGTCTCACATCTACACAAAAGATTAAAGTTCATGTCTTGACGTAAGTGAAAACTAAAAGCAGCCTACTGGTGTGCCTCTTTCACTCAATATGCAGTGTATAGCTCAGGTGCTGCTGGGCTCATGTGTTTAAGAATGGATGTGCTGACTGTGAGAAGGCAACAGTGGAGGCGGGAAGAAGGAGGAGGAGGAGGAGGACTCCTGCTACTGTAGCAGTGCATCAGCAGAGGTGAGACTACAGCCACCACATCACAGTTCGCAGACAGAAGAGAGGTGATGGAGCTGCTAGACACGAACACCTAACACTTGCAAATAACATCTGGTTTTGTTCTGTTCCTGTTTGTACCAGAGTGCCTCAGAGCCATCCATACTGAGCTTGTGTAAACAGTCACATGAGAGAGAAAAAAAAACAAAACACGCAGCACATGCAGACACTCACTGCCATTTGCAGTCAAGTGTTTATGGCTGAAGCGCAGCTATGTCGGACGGCCTTACCCCAGCATCCTCTCAAGCCGCCAGAGACAAACAGACCTACAGTGGGCTACAGTATGTGTGTCATTAGTGCTGACCCAGATGCTCTGAAACACTGACTGTCCTGTGGCTGCAATGCATTCTCAGAGTAACTCCCCTTAAGCTCACCGCGGGCAGTAATAACGCTTACTAACCTCTGTCATGGAAATGCAACCAAAAATGAAATGCCAATTGGACAACACAGGGGAAGTAAAGTTGACATGGGAGACAAAGTTGAGGTTGGGAGACAGCTCATAATGAGTCCAGCTGCAGAGGAGAAGTAGAGGTTGAAGGTCTGTGCGGTGCAATCTGATCAGAGAGACAAAAGAGTAGGCTGGCTTCAGGCTCAGGTGGAAAGATTAGGTGAGAGAGAGAGAAAGAGAGAGTTACATCACAAAAAGCCAAAGCCTTGCGCATCCACCATCAAGACCACCTCTCACACAACATATCATGTCAGTGCGGTCAATAAGGTGATTAATCCTGAATGGCCATATTCCCTGACTGCGCAAATTCCAATGCACTACCAGCCCCCCTGCATGTCACAGCATTATGCAAAGAGCTTATAGGTGCCCTGGACCACAGATAGCCTAGTTAAGTTTTTTTTTTCTTCCCTAAAAACGATACAGCAAGCTATTCAGCCGACCACGGCTCCATCCACACAGCCTGCGAATCATGCACCCAGTGGCAGGAAATGTACAGAATACAAAACGCTGCCTGTGTGAAACAAAAGACCCATTTCCCACCCCAGTGTGTTCCAACTCTTAAATGGATGTCAATCGCGGTGTAGATGTGATAAGAGGTGAATGTTACACACATCAGCATGTGTTGGTTTTTAGGTTGTTGTTTTTTTGGTAGGGGGGACCTTACCCTCTGCGGCCAAAGCGCACCGGACAAGAAGTAAAAGCATTCCCACAGACAGCAGACAGTTCGCAAGCATCCCCGCTGCTCCGGCTCGCCACCTGGTCCTATAACACCTCCCCTCTCCTCCGGCATCCGTCCTTCGCGTCGAGCGCCCACCGGGTTCCGCTCCCCTGGCTCCCACCGCTTCGGGGTGACCTGTCCGCCCACTCCTCAAACCGGGAGCCATATCCAGTGGATAAGTTGCAGAAGTTTCGGTCGTAAATAATACATCGGATCAATCCTCGCGTGCGAACGGTAAACGCAGCGGTCCCGCGGTCTCGTCGTGTTGTCCAGGGCTGGAGGGGTGTGTGGTGGTGGTGGTGGGTTGGGGGGGGCGAGGGGGGGGGGGGGGACTGGAAGCGAGCAGCGTTGAAGGGAAACTCAGGAATGCGCCCTATCGCTCCGCTCCGCTCGGTCCACCCATCGTCGCCGTGTGTCGCAGGGCGGCGCGCACACTTTCCCGAAGCTTTGACATTTTAGCCGTCGGCGGAAACCCGCCTCACACAGACCCGCTCCAGATGGACGGCACACATCAAGGGTGTGCTCGGGTGACGTTTAGCCACAAATGTAAGGGTGCGGAAGACGGTGGGTGGATATTTTAAAGTCTGTCACCCCCCTGGTCAAAGTGAGCAAATTAGCTTCTCTGCTGTTAATTGTCGGCAGAAAGTCAAGGCGAGCGGTCTGTAGGACGACCTCTGCTGGGTGAACGACACCACTCCACAACTCCATGTGAAGGTTTGTTCACGCATACGGTGGATTCGTATTCAAAACGGCGACTTTATAGTTGTTCTTTACCTCCACTAAAAGTAGCCTATCTGCAGTCTGTCCTGGCGGGTGCAGTAATTGCTACCCGAAAATCTTATTTTGTAGATACAAGGGCGGCTGTAGTACCACGCTACCTCCACAAGATGTCAGGCCAGACCAAGAAAAACACTAATACAATTTGTAAATCATGAGGTTTTTGCATTGTAAGGGGTCCATATATTTAATGTATGTCAGACAAACGCCATGTGACAAGAATTCTCCACAAATCCTCTTTTGAATACAATGTTTGTGTATAATTTCTGACATTATTAAAAATAATTATGGAATCATTTATTCACTAATAATTTTTTTTTTACATGGAATCCAGGGTAAATGGTGGCATGCTAAGATATTACTCATTTAAGGAAACAATCAAAAAGATCATATCACATGATCTTAGTCAGCAGATAGAGTTTGTAAAGTTATAATGGAATTATGTCATGAAATGTTAAAGTTTCAATTCATTTCTTTGTGGACCATAAATACTTCAGTTTGGAGAAGAAACATCTGGTAAATGAAATATTTATTTAACTGACTGAGAAAATCAATTGATTCTTAAAATATTTTACAAGGCAAAAT
Source organism: Nannoperca obscura (assembly GCA_036024295.1). Taxonomy (NCBI): domain Eukaryota; kingdom Metazoa; phylum Chordata; class Actinopteri; order Centrarchiformes; family Percichthyidae; genus Nannoperca; species Nannoperca obscura. Next base: position 14,706 of record JAVQJL010033131.1, read on the forward strand.
TACAGAACATTCTCTGGCTCCAGTTTTTCCAAAT
>JAVQJL010033133.1:0-12906 GCA_036024295.1 Nannoperca obscura
TGTGGGGTCTGACCATTATGTTTGTGGTTCTTTGGGTTTTTTTTTTTCCTGTTCCCTTCATTTTTTTTTCGGCCCCCCCCCCCCCCCCCGCCCCGCCCCACTCATCCTGCTCCGACTACATACACATACACCAGCATATTCTGCTGCTGTCATGACTAAGCAGTCATTGTGTGGGCTCAACTGACTTCACACCTACAGTACATAGTGTATTACTGTATGTGAAGATAATGGCAACTCCAGCACGGGCCGCTTGTTGCATGTCATCCCCTTCTCCCCCGCCTTTCCTGTCTCTCATCAGCTGACACTATCTAATAATGGCAGAATGACTGAAAAGGTATCTTTAAAAAGAAACATTAGAAAGAAAGAGTTATGTGTGCTAGCTGCTAAAAATCTGCACTTAAAACATTTGACAAACCTGAAAGTGGCAGCTGAAATACAGTTAGTGAACGTTTTATGGTTGTTAAAATGTGTATTAAAACATTAAGTTTCAGATGAAGTGTAATGACACTGAAGTTTAACTGAAGCGAAAGCGCTGAGTCAAGTGCGAGTATCAGTCGAAGTGAAAAGGCTGAAAGGAGTTGAAATGGCAAGTGAAGTGCAAGGAATATATTGAGCTACAAGGGTCCGTTGAAGTGGAAGTCCTGAAAGAAACTAGTGCCGGTTCCACTGTATAAAGTGACAGAAGGTGTCAGCTGAGGTGGAAGCACTGAAAGCAGTAGCAGTGTTCACAGAAGTGTCCATCAAATATTGAATGAAAGAGTGCATCACTGAAAGCAAGCCCACTAATCAAAAACTCACACTGAACACTTCATGTTTAGTAGGTAATGTTTACTCTGATGAGGGACATTAAAGAAATGCTTCGTCATTTTAGGAAAAACACGTACTGGCTTTCTTTGTGAGAATGGAAATGATTTCATGTTAAGTACAGAGCTTCACACGGGACATGGTCCAGCTTAGCCTTACTGTAAATTGTCCTAAATTCTCCAATTCCCAAACTAGATATAACATGTAAGTGAGTTTTAGAGGCGTTTTTTTTAAACCAGAGCCTTTATGCTAAGCTAATCCCCTCCCAGTACCAGCTCAGAACTTTACACAGACGTGAGGTGGATAGCATTCTTCTTATCTCATTCTCAGAAAAAAAGTGAAACTGCTTGTTTTCAGGCAGCTAAACATAGCATACTGTTACTGTTCTGTCCCCACTCACGCGTGTGAATCTCCACATCTAGCTTACATTTTAATCCAAGGCCAGCCTAACATCTGTGGATTCAGCCTTGCCCGTCTTCTCCAAAGTAAAGAATAAAGACAGTTGTAGCCAGGCAGCGGGCTAAGCTGCATGGTAAGTCAGGCTAGCAAAGCTCCCTCTGCCTTATCACCCACTGACACTCATTCTGAGCCAGCAGCCACGCAGCTGAGCTCTACCCCCGGTGACCCCTGCCAGGGAACCCCGAGGCCCCTCTCATATGCATGGGAGCAAACAGGCGCTGAAGATGCATCCATGTTTATGGATGGGTTACTTCATCATGACGCTGCTGCACTGCTGCGGACTACAAATACTCTCTTTATGGTGAAAAAGAAGTTAGCTAGCGGAGTAATTCAAGTAGTCAGATAACAGACGCGTAGTGGGTAATTCATTTAAGAGTCTAGAACATAACCCATGGTGTGTATTGTATATTTTAATGGATTCCCTGTATGCTACTTACATTTTTACACAGTATCACAGTTATAACGCACAAGTGCCTCATTTATATGTTTGTATTTAGTTTCCTTCTTTGGTGTTTAAAGCTCACTGCTGTTTCACTGTATTTCTCAGAGATCACTGAATCATCTTCGTATTTTCTGTTGTCGAAGGATTGATTTTCTCTTTTCCCATTTCTTCATGCTAACTGTAGGAGTCTCAACATACTTCAATGTAATAAAACATTTACATGCATGTGCGTGGACATCCTTCTTAATTATTTATAATCTAGATCAGCCTGTATTCATTCCATGATCTATATCCACAATCCCAGCTGAAAGCTTGACAAAATAGGTACTAGACAAAATAGTACCAAAAAGGTAGCAAGTGTCCCTTTCCTTTACATTATTTTATCAAACTACTATTCCAAAGGTCAAGATTCTTTCCCATGTTATGGATAACAGTGGTAGTTAGCATGGCCCATAGGTGCTGACTGGGATGAATGCTTACTGTAGGACTGTGTGTTTCTGCATGTTCTTTTAGTCTGAAGACTACATGGACTTGTAGTCTGAACATGCAGCAGCCTTAATGGCTAAATGTTTAAGCCAGTGGATACGTTTCGCTGGCTTCAGTTTCTTTGTTTCTCTTGGCAGTAAATCCTAAATATGATTAGGAGAACATTTAAAGCGACCACGGCAGACCCACGTCAATAACACCTGCCGCTGCCCTGTTTTCCACTGAGGTCAAGGAAAAGTGGAAAAGACATGTTTGACTCTTTGGTTTCAAACAGCAATCATAAAAGCCTTTATAAACTGACTACGGATCAAATGATCAAGATAAAGGGTCACAAAATGGATATTTATTTGGATGAGAATGTTGTTGATTACCTTAACATTCATTTTTGTTTCAACAAAAACAAAGAAACAAGTTATTATAGAACACAGATTACATGTGATTCAGGCTGCTTGTTGTTCCACAAAAGCACCATGTTCATGCTGTTCTGAAAAAGACAGCACGACTTCTCTACATACACACTGCTGAAGTGAAGTATGTGTAGCAGCAAACGGACCTGAACTGAGTTACTGTTTCACTCATCGCCTAATCTACACATGTTAAATGATAATACGGCTGCATTAACAGAATACAGGTGCACAGTCAGACTTTATCGGCTTTAAAATCCTCCCATTCACGCAAATAACTGTACAATCACAAAATGGCTAAACAGCCCTCACGATTCCCGCTGCTGAAAGGGAGAATGGTGGTGGTGGCAACGGGAGTGCAGTTCACCACACACGCAAAACACTGCACACCCCTCCGCCGGGACGCATGCCCGCACACACACGCACAGGGGATGTTTTGAGCATGCTGCAGTGTGGGGCACTGGGGGCCCTGAATGAAAACATGCTGGTAGAGGGAGCTATCAAATGTTTGTCCACTTATGGGAAGAAAAAAAAGAAAAGAAAAGAAAGACATGTTGACCCAAGATCTAACTGCGGCTTCTTCCTGAAAAAAGCCCTGTGAGTTCCAGCCCAACAAGTGCTGAGCTTGGCACTTTCCCCAGCAGTTCTAACTAAAGCCTCTGCAGAGTTTTATGGCGTGCGGTGATGCCTATAGCTGTTTTTGGGTCTATGAAGGCTTTGTGCAGATAACTAACCGAGTAAGGACGACAGTTGGACTGAATGTGCTTTTGAAGGCTGTTACTGATAGCAAGATGTGTTGATATTCTAACTACAGAAAACTTAAAGCAGCACTGATAATATAATTATATAAATAATAGATTAAATCAAAAATCTCTCAGTCTCATTTCCAGCAGGCAGCTACAATAAACAACGGACAAAGTTAGCAAGTCAGGAGTCAGTGGAGACCAAACCAGAGCGAAGAGTGAATATTAGCCTTACATTCGCCCGGTGACCAGACACGCAAATTCACCTTAACAACTTTATAAGATGATAATCTGTCAATGTTGTCTTTATACGTTTCTGTGTGAATGTGCTGCTTTAAAGCCACCGGAGGTTACACAACTCAGCCCTTGTTGCAACCATGTCAAATTCATTTGACAAATTTACTGTTCATATTTTTTATATGATTTGATAAGGAAAGAAGACAAGTCGTGGGCGATACTTAAGAAGTGCTCCTTTTGTCTTTCAGCCCCTGAGTGGGTGGGACCGTATGTATGTGATTGACAGCTGATCTGGCAGGCACACAGAGACACAATGTAAACAGACTCGTGCTAGTAACTGTAGCTTACAAGCCAAAGAAAGACAGCATTTGTTAGCAGTGGTGCTGAGGAATAAGGACTGTTTAGCAGATAAACTGAGCACTGATTTTAAGCTGTTTAATGTGCCACAGCTGACAAGTTTTCCCTAAAAACCTGTCCATGCTCGTGGATAAAAAGTAAGAATTACCTAGAAAGCTAATCTGGGTCACGGTTCAAAGTCTGAGATTTTGAACCACTGACACAGGCTGTTAGCCTTTGTTAGCCAATGAGGTTAAAAATGAAAGGATTTGATTAAAAAAAACAGCAGCATTCTGACCAATGAATGCTCAGATAGCATGAAACAAACCTGTTAAAGTAGATAACTTTACTCAAAACACAGCACAGGACATATCTGTAAGGTATCAAATCAGATCTGTACGCTGCAGAAGAGTTGAACTTTAAAAAGGAGTCTGTGTTTCCTGTAGAGATGTATGGCTTACAGAGTGGTAAAGCCCTGAAACCTCAATTAGATAACCACGATACTAAAACACTAGTCTGCTAAAAACAGAAAATGACTGAGTGCATATGGTGTGACAGATCCCAGAACTCTCATCACCACATATAGAGACAATAGAAAGAGAATAGAATAGAAACAGGCTGCTCTACTCTCTGTTCTCTATTTCCTTTTGGTGGAATTCCAGTTATGGCCTCTGGCTTCAACCCAGGCGCCCCACCATGCAACCATGCACGTTCTTCAATGCTCCTGTTTAATCAGCATCTCCCAAACAGGCCAAAGCACTTCGCTGGTCATTAGCTGCAACTTTTAACCCTTGTTTAAAAGCCCTTTAGGTATAATGAGTCTTCACCTTAATCCATCATTGCAACAGCTGGCCCTAATGGTCCAAAGTAATCTTCTTTTTAATGTAATAATGTGCTGGTGGTCACTTCCACACACACATTCCCATCCACCCGCCCGCATCCACCACCACAACAGGATATTGCTCAGTGACACAACAGGGTTTTGGCTGTATGGAGACATGTAGGGGCAGGCCAGGGACAAAGATTGAGAGAAGAATAATAAAAGCAAAAGGCAGGAGGAGGCACAAGAGCGATATCATCTTCCAGCACACAGAGAGGATTGTGTTCGCTGTGGCCTGACTCATATACAAACACCACATTAACATAACCACTTTCTTTTGAGCTACAGGAGACATTATTGCAGTTGATAGGGCTTCCCAGGAAAGAACTTGACACAAGGGTGAAGATAAGCTAAGGGTAGAACAGAGTATGAGCAGATGCTTACGGGAATGGTCAACTCTTGTTGATTGTGCCAAAGATCAAACGTACAGGAGTTTCCCACATGAAGTGAATTTTAGACCATGCTTACAGCATTCAGAAAATACATATTTAATCTTTTCCCAAACAGAATTTACTTTTTAAAAAGGGATTTTATTTTGAAATGTGAATTTAAGACTTTTTAAGGACCTGTGGACACCCTGGAAAGGTATTCTTTAAACCTTTGCGTTAAACTATGAATCAAAAAGGTTCACCTTCTAGTGCTCCTAATTAAGGTCACATTCACATCACCTACATGTTTTAAAGTCGTTCTCAGTTAAACAAGAAGCAAACATTCTCTCTTTCTATTTCGGTGTATTTTAGTGATCTGCAGTAACAGACAGGATAAGCCGAGGGAGGTTCAGAATCTTTTGGACCGCAACAGATACAGCCACAGAGCTGACAGGGATTATATGCTGCATCACCAGAATGATAATAACAGAGGGGAGGCCGCTGTAAAATGCAGGTGGCTCAGTGTTAATGTTAGCTAAAAGCAATGTTCGAGCTGAGAAAGGAACTTGTTCTGCTTCAAAAGAGGAGACAGAAAGCTTCATCAGCAATACATCTCTCTGCAGTGTAGCTTTAATTACAAGGTCCAATGATATGTCTGCCAGGAGCCCGTAACACTGATGCAAGACCTTTCGCATCAGCCCCCGGACGGCATCAAAGTCCAAAGTGTGCGTTGTGTCGGTGCTAAAATGAAATGCTTCCTCTCAAATTCCTGACCTTTCCTAGGAGAGCATGGCATTTTACTCCATCAACAGCACATATGGACAGGCCTTCCTGCCTCTGTAGCCTTGGCCTACCTTTTACAGAGTCACATGACTGGGATGCGATCCAAAAAGATGAGTTGTAGGACTAATCTCATTTCCCAATGCTTTGTAATGATCTTGATCTATACCTCTAGATAAAGCTGCTGTATTACCCTTAGACAATGACTTGGACTGTACCAGTTATGGTACAAAATCGAAAGTAAAGAGATTATTCAATGTCCCAGACTAATGACGTGTTTGAGTTAATAATTCTATTGGAGCGCAGGTCTTACAGTGTGGTGGGAGAGTTAAACATGTCGCCTTTGTTGTAGACATGGCCTTCACTAAAAGAAACCCTAACAGCTTTATATACAGCATTACACCATGACTGCCATGGGCCATGTTGCCACACAGAAGGCCCAGTAAATATGTCTGTACCCTTTATTTTCATGGATCAAACACTGACAGACTGGGTTTGATTGATAAATGACTTGCACTGCATGCTGAAGGACTTACTGTTGTTGGACTTGAGATCCCGATGGATGACGGGGACGATGGCTTCACTGTGCAGGTACAACATCCCTCTGGCGATCTGCACGGCCCAGTTGACCAGGACGTGCGGCGGGATGCGACGCCCCGCCAGCGCCCGGCTCAGTGCTCCACCTGAAGCGTACTCCATGATGAGGCACAGGTTGGGTTCCTGCAAGCAGACGCCTTTCAGGGCAATGATGTTCGGGTGAGTGAGCATGGCGAACAAACGCGCCTCCTGCCTGACGTTCTGCGCCGTCACGCTGATGTCCTCGTCTGGGTCCTGCCGGGCAGCCTTCACGGCCACCAGCCGGCCTCTCCATGTACCACGATACACCTTTCCAAATCCCCCGACCCCGATGACCTCCTCCAGGCTCAGCTCCCGGAAATCCACCGCCTCGGGTTCAAACTCGCCCACCACGGCCGGGCCGAGCTCGCTGACCACGCCACTACCCGGAAGCTTCCCGTATCCATTTGGTTTGAAGGAGCCGTAGTTGGATGGGAAGATGCCCACCTTGTTGTTGACCTTACCCGCCCACCAGCCCTCATCCCCCGATATCTCAGAGTCCAGAGACAGGACTTCCACCAGATCACCTTTACGCAAGGTGAGCTCATCTTTACAGGACGCCTCATAGTCGAATAAGGCTGTCCACACAGGGTTGGTGAAGTTCCCCTTTTGTGATTGTTCCAAATTCTTCCAGTTTGACAGCGTGCCACGACTGAATATGTTCTTCAGCGGCTCCATGGAGCCTCCAGCAGATGTTTTGACTGGACCTGATTTTGCACCCAAAGGGTTTGAAAATAAAGTACAAAGGAGTACTTTATTGCACCTCGCTCCCTTTGCTGTCTTTCTTGTTGGTTCATCAGGGACCAGTGAAATGTGTTCAAAAGCTTGACCAACAAGTGGGCTTCCGGAGAGAATTCAAAGATAACTGAATGGCAAGTGTCTTTCATTCGTCTGGAAATGAAACGCCAAGCTTTCTATTGGAAAATGCAGAATCAGTCAAGAGATCGCTGTCTCCACTGAATGTCTCTCTGATCATTGGTGTGGCGTGTGCTTTCCAAAACAATATCATTTCACCGGCCTGTATTTAGGAGGCTCTTGAATCCCCTCATTTTGGGTGAATTAGCTCTTCTCTTCCCTTCCCTCAGTCCAAATTGCCACCTGTTGAGTTCTGATTTTGACAACTGAAAGTGTAAGGACAAAGAGAAATGTGTCCAAAGCTTGTGGAAAAACACTTCGAGTGTTGCAAGTGCACCTCCAAATGAAGGTTCCCACTACATTTAGCTGTCCATTTTGAGTTTTTATGTATTTTTAGCCATTAAGTGCAGTGGCCACCACAAGCAGGAAGCGCTGAGAAGCGGAGAAGAATAGCAGGAAAGGAGCATTCAGTTCAGCCAACCAGTGTTTTACGACAAGTTTCAGGGCTGACCAGTTCGCATTATTACGACCAAGTCTCCAATAACCGCGTTTGACCGCAACTTTGCGGCACTACCGCAGGAAATCCCGCATCCCTTTGCGGCAGAGTGTCCATACTTACGGTCTCATCAGAAGCACGCAATGAGCCGGGCTTTATCACAACATAAAAACTTAGGAACCGCTGACTTTGAACAGGAAGAGCTATCCAAACCTGCTCGACTTTGCTTTAGAAACACGCAGTAACAAATCCCGATAGTTCATCGTTAGACTTCAGCGTGTAGCCTGGTCCCGCTCGGAGGTTTCCTTCTTATAGTCGGTATCGAAACAGCGCACTAACTCCATCATAACGCATGATCATATTCCTCTTCCTCAGTCAGTGTTCAGTCGTCAGGACCTCGAACCACTTCTACGTGTGTGCTTACAGTCAGCAGAGAGGGTGGGGTTTCAAAACTTTTTCTCTCCCAACAGGAAGAGTCAGATGACAGGCCACAGTCAAGCTCGACAGAATGAATAATTACACATCCGGTGAGAAGTGTCAAAATAAAACTCGGACAAAAACGCACGTTTGTATTAGACGCAAGGAATATTTAATGGTCGTTTGCTGAGGGATCATGAGAAAAATGTAAATGATAGTTTGAATAAAAATATAATATTACAACTTTCTTATTAAAGTGTAGCCAGTGCAGTGAATCAAATACACTTTCATTATGGTGAAATACCTGTAATGTGATTAATTTATCATTGAGGACAAACGCTACCCAACTTTGATTACAAAATACGTTATCATGTAGCCTAGGCAATAAATGATTAGAGAAAGGTCACTAACTCACTGATAAGTGATCACCAATTGACTTTAATCATGTCCTCCCTGCAAAAAAAAAAAAAGGTTAAAAAAGCAACCATGTGATATCAAATATCACAGTATATAAGTATACAGATGGGCTACAGTTTAACAATAATTCATTTAGACCTATTTTGGTCCGCATTTATTTCACCTTTTAAATAAAAGTAAATAATTCACTAGTAATTATGTGCAATCTATCTGTGTATATTGGGTATTTATAAGATTTTTATGTATTATGTATTTTTTATTTGAATTCCATGTCTTCCTGTATTTCATTTCCCTGCTAACTTCACAGTGCTGCTAGTCCTGAATTGGAGGTGCGTCAAGTTAGCAGAAAATACCTACAAACGTAACAATTAGGGTGAGGTTATGCCTTCAAATTAAAAGAAGAACATTTGTTACGTTTCGATGACACTATTTACCAGTTTAATTTTCATTTAGTGCCGATTTTCTCTTGACCATGCAGCATAATTTAATCTGGCATTTATTTTGCAATTCACCCAAAAACACCCTGTGTTTATTATGGCTCACGTGGTCATAAATTAGCCTGAGGAAGAAAAAAACACTCAAAACATTTACCAAAAGGTAATCCTGTATAACAATAACACTTCATTAATAAAGTAATATAAATATAACTGTGGGTAAACGTTGGCCCAAATAACTCCATAATGTTTCCAAAAAAAGCACCATTTCCTGGAAGATTCCTACTTTAATACTCTCTAATAACTCTAATTGTCTTCAGCGTGTTTCAGTAGTGTTATTCTACACACTGCATGTTTTGTATATGAATGTATATTGCATATGCTATATGGTTATTTTGAGTACTTGCCATCTGCTCTATTGCTATACACCTTGATTGTTTCTTGATCCCACAACAGGTATTACTTTATAATTAAACAGGAGTTCCAAGCTTCTGTTCAAGGAAACCAATTTAAAAGCCTTTATCTTATGGCTGCTTTAATGTTCTTTATGCAGTCTGATACAGCTACAGTACTTACCTGAAAGAGGTGGAAGAACTGTTGAGTTGGATTTGCTGCTGGTCACTTCTACTTAAGATAAAGTCAGGTGTAGCCCATTTTAATGTTTTATTCCAGGGAGGAAACTCACCTTTTCAGTTCACTTTTAGTATCATTGTTCTATTGTAAAAGCTCTAGAGTTCAGCAGAGTAGTTCAGCAGTATTGCTTCAACGGTGTAAAACTGTATTACAATACTAAATCAAATTTGCCATACCTTACTGTATTGTTTATTAGTATAGATACCATGTCAAAATATCCCATATCAACTAACATGGTGAAGCAAGGTCATACAGCTCAAAAGTATTTAAAAAGGTCCTGAAGTACAGACTTAAGAGTAGATTAATAAGTTTCCAGTGCGGCCTCTGTTCAAGGCCTCATCATGGCTAAAACACAAGGTGTATTTTAAACATGCTTTTCAAGGAGCAATGAAAGACGTTTATTCTTGAAAAAGGTCAGGGAATTCCTTTTTCCCACATTTTCAAAGTGCAGAGGAGTCAGACTTCATGGGAGGACGAGAATCAGAGGGCACCTTTGGCCCCGCCGGCTGCTGTGTGGAAACAGTGTGCTTCCTTCTGTTAGCCCTTTGATGGCTCCACCACTCCCCCCTTCCCTGCCCCTGCCCCCACCCCCCATTTGTTTGGACACCGACCTCCTAATGTCAACCACCTACACCCCCTCCCACCTCTTCCCTTACTTACACACACACACACACACACTCTCTCCCGCACAGCTAACCCCACCCTCCTCACAGCCCGCTGAGTCAACGCTTGTGCAGGAAGGATGCAGTTGTTTTTGACGGTCAGGGTTGCTTGGGTGGGGGTTAAAAGAGGCGGCTGCATTTACATGACAAAATGGAGCATTTCAAAAATCCAGAAGGCAGGAGGAAGAGTGGGAGCCGGACACGCTGAAAGAGTGCATCTATGATGGTAACAATCACCTCTCTGTGAACACCTTTCCACAAACCTGTGCTGTCTTGTACTTATCTGATTCAAATACCAGGAGGAAGCTGCAATGTTGAGAATAAAAACCAGCCCTTGTTTTTCAGGTCGCAGAAGTCATTGGCCTGTAAATCAACATGAGAAACATCCACAGGAAACTTTTTTTACAATCAGAAGGTGAAAGGAGGAACAGCATCGAGTCAGGACTAAAAAGGACGTGTTCCACGCCTGTGAAATTGAAAAATCAAGGGGGAAGGGAAGCTTTGAAATAAAATATTTTGCTTAAAGATGCCACAGGAGTCAGGTTTTACGCTTCCAGCAGGAAAACAAAGAACTGTGTCTAAAGGTTGACGCCGTTGCAGATATGCTTGATGTGGAGAGCATTACAGGCTATTCATCTCCGATATGAAAAACACAACAAACCCAGACGAGGATTGCTTTTTTAATTGAAATATGAACTTTATTTCACCCATACAAAATAAAAAGAACGTTAAAAGTTTACAACACAGTGTCAACTTCAACTGTCTATTCGGAAACATTTCATACTGACACTGACACATAAATGGGAGCCCCATCTCTGCTTTCAATGGATACATTTAAAACAAGCTAAAAGTGGGGGGAAAATGTCAAAGATAAAGGAGAACGTTACTCAAAATTGGAGGGGTGGCCCGATTAGAAATTAGAGGACAAAGGAGACAAACAACTTTAAAAACAAAGTTAAGGTCCAAGGGTCACAGTATACTTCTGATGGGAAAGACAGGGGAATTTAATGGTCGTATAAAATAATACACAAGGTCCACCTGCCAGAGGTTCTGACAGTGTGAAAAACAACAACGAACAAAATGTAAATGGTTAACCTGCTGATATCTGAATCAGGGCTGTGGTCGTGGAGGTATACAGTTCTCTTGATAAAAACGTGAATTAAAAATAGAAACTTATTTAAAGAAGCTGTGGATAGCTAAAAATACACCCGCTTCCTTGTTTATGTTACAGCCTGACAATTGGACTGACCAGCCAGTTGTGAGGAAGCCAGGAAGCGGGTCCCACTTAACAGCAGTATTTCATAGCCAATCGATAACATGGTAATATAACACTTCATGGGGGAGACAATGACCTCCTTTCCCTTGAACAAGTGCTGATCTCCTTCCAAATACTTTACAAACTGTTGCCCTGAACTCATCTCAACTAGTTACCTTTGTATGAGCATCAAAGGCTATAATAAGACTTTAACTACCACTTATAGAATCTTTTCAGCCAACCTGAGGGTTTGAGTGACTGATTTGCTCACTTGATAAATGTCTACTACAGAGGATCGAGGAAGAAAGAAAAGTGCCAAAAGAAAAAGCTACCAGGCAACACAAACCACACCTATCCTGTCCGAGAGGGCTCATGGCAACAGTGACAACTGCCATTTTTAATAGTCAAAACAGAACCACTGACTTGTTAAAAAACATCCTCATTGGATTTTCCTCTACAATAAAATAAAACCTTTAAAAAGAAAAAAAAGAAAAGAAAATTAAAACACATAACAGACAACCAGTTTTCAGTCTCCTGTGGCGGTGTCTTATAGCCGGCGGCTATTCTGTCAGCAGGCTGCGATGAAGAGTCTTTCCCTCCTCTGCTCAGAGCGCCCGCCGCAAGAACAACTTAAGAAATCGAAAATAATGTTGAAAGAGTGAATGTGCATGTGTGAGTGGTGGAGGAGGAGGAGGGAAGAGAGCTAAGAGTCATAGTCTTCGTCATCGTCATCCTCGTTTTTGTGCGGCGCAGTGCCTGGGGGAGGTGGTGCCACGCTCATCATGGAGGGGTGGGGGGCGAAAGCCATGCCGCCCTGGGGCTGTGCGGGAGCCATGCCGCCCATTGGGACCATGTTGCCCACGTGCGTGTACTGGGGGGGTGCGTTCGAGCTGCGGGGGTACAGGCAGAGGTGTAAACCAGGCGTTAGGAGTCATGTCCGCTCAAATTAAACCCAACTGTGGAATTTCTGCTTTTTCAGCCAATCTTTGCCATAAAATCATCAGTGTCCCAAATCTACACTATACTAATAATATATAATTTTTATCATAGTATACAAATAAAATCTACATATACACTACCGTTCAAAAGTTTGGGGTCACATTGAAATGTCCTTATTTTTGAAGGAAAAGCACTGTACTTTTCAATGAAGATGACTTTAAACTAGTCTTAACTTTAAAGAAAT
>JAVQJL010033135.1:0-12003 GCA_036024295.1 Nannoperca obscura
AACAAGATGTGCTTAAACTGCAGACTTTCAGCTTTAATGTGAGGGTATTTACATCCAAATCAGGTGAACATTGTAGGAATTAGGAATACAGTTTCCTGCTTGTTCTTGGGGCATTTTACCTTCAGTTTTGACTTCATCAAGTGAAATGCATGCTCAATCGGATTCAGGTCAGGTGATTCACTTGGCCATTGCATAACATTCCACTTATTTGCCTTGAAATGCTTGATGCTGTTACAACCCCTAGGTGGAGTGACACAAGCTTGCAAAAAGCCAATGTGAACTTTGGCAACAAGTCCGGACTCCACCTGGAATGTGGGCCCAACTCTGATCTCAAGGTGCAGTCATATGACTCCGGAATGGCTGAATGGGAGTCAACACCGCTGGAAATGGTTTTCTGAAACTAATTCAACAGACGTTTTGTGATCTTCAACGATTCCGACCCTCAGTCCTGGCTGGTTTCAGCTCCAGCTCGCACCGCGAGATGGGAAGCGATGTGTTGTGTGCGGAGCAGCAGTCAACGGGAGGGCGCCAGTTTGTTGTCTGTTGAGGCTCTGTGGACGCGGCGCGTTAGACGAGCTCCTCTTCAGCTGTGCGTGGTGTGTGATCGCGAATAATGCGGGAACAGATGGAAGATCTGGATAACGGGGGTCGACGGGAGACAGCGGGAGGAGACACGAGCTCATCGGACCGCCACCAGTCTCTTATCCGCTTCCAGAGGAGGGTAGCGGCGGTCAGCTCTCCTGCGCTGTCCGCTGCCCGACTCACCTTACCTGGAGTCATGGACGCCGAGGGGAGGGTCGACGAGTCAAGACTGAGGATGCACATTTTTAAAAACGGTATCCATCTAACTCTCAAAAAAAATTGACAACAACTGCATCCTTTGTTTAATATACGGGCATGCAATTACATCATCGACATTCACTTATCAATAACTATTTTACACAGTGAAAATGCAGATCACATGCTTTGTACTTGCACATAATATAATTGCTTGCAAGTTTGAGTGTTATTCAAATACAGCTTGGCTTACTTATGCCTCATTATGACTAACTTTATCTTTCTCCATAAGCAAGAACTGTTCTGATTAAACGTAAGTATTTATCAGTAGAAAGCTAATGATTCTGAGGTCTCAACAGGCCAAGCAGAAATCTTAAATAATCCCATAATGCCCGTTTAGAAATATAAAGTCTTTGTTAATCCAGTGAAATTCACGTTTCTGCATTATGCCAGGGGTGTGCTTGACATGCAACACATTTTTTTTTACATGGAACTCTGTCTTGATGAGGCCTAATATTATTCTAAATAAAACGCAAAGGGCTGAAAGGACTAGAGATGATGATTTCTATTTGTTTGAAAATATGTTCCAATGTGTTTCATTACAGTAAATGAAGGAGATTTAACTTTTCATAAAGAAAAATGTGTGTCACATTCACTATTTTGCTTTGCGGTAAATAATTCAAGGGTTTTTATGATCTGATTAATTGTGACCATCCCTACAGACCAAGATGAAGTCAAGTGATGCTTTGCTTCAGGACATAAACTGAGCCACAGTCAAACCATTCTCTAAAATCTAACATTTCACTGCACATCATCAGACCCCCCGAGCGAAGAACTCCAGTGTGACCAGAGATAAAACAACAGATATCATTTAGAGAGGTGGCAAGATTCCTTAGAGTCAGAATAATGTCACATGATATTAAACAGTCTGAATAAAACAATGTGTGTTCAGAAGTGGCTCCACTGCATAAATGCATTAAAACAGCCCCTAAACACAGTCCTTTTACTGTCATCAACTAGCCCTGTCAGGCATTGTCTTGGCATGCTGATTGGATTATCTTACAAAGTTAAAAATTCTCAAGGTTTCAGCAGCACATCAGGCACAGGAACATAAGCATCGACACAGAGGAGTTCTCACAGGAGTAAAGCATCGCTTTGAATCTATCGTCTATTAGCAGGAATGTGGAAAACTCACCCTTCTTTTCTGTGGCCTTTTGATCTTTTATGCACATTCCTTCCTTATAAACATGGAAACCAAAGGTTAAAGAACCTGTGGAGCAAAACATTACATAAGACATCTCAAATCCTCATCTCAGTTCCCGGTGGAAGCAGGGTAAAGTTCATCGAATTTTGGATCCGAGTTTGTTTCCTAAAGGTTCCCTCTTTTCTCGGCTACAAAGCATGTGATCATTTCAGGGTTTGTTGTGGTCAGGTGGCAATAGGCTTGAGTGAATGATAATAGCTGAAATAACCTCTTGGCATGAAAACACTGGTGAGTCAGTTATAATGACCACTGTAAATGATCAAAAGGTTTTCCAATCCCTGTCCAGGTGGCGTGTCTCCCTCTGAACGTGGCCTGGTGTGGCGTTTCCTGTTTGGGATGTACCCGTGCAGCTCAACAGCTTTGGAGCGCTCTCTCCTTCAGGAGCAGTTGGTCGTTCGTTACCAGGTCATGAAGAGAAAGTGGCAGCAGTTCCTTCCTTCAGCTGTGCGGATGCACCTCAACGGCACTGATGGTAAAAGCCCAAACATGATCATACGGCTCTCAACTGTGTCAACCTTTACCTTTTTTTCTTTGCCTTCCTTGGCTGCCCTATTTTCCCTTCTTTAAAACATCTTATAACCATGCAATCATATTTCCATTACAGCTGAGCTTGTGGCAGCAGTCAGGTACTTTGACCAGAGGCAGGAACAGGCCCAGCAACAGACCCAGGATCAGTCTGAAGAGGTCAGGGACCGGCTGGCTTTCTTGGAGCTTCAGGCACAGGTTAGATGAGTTAAATATATGTTAGTATAAATCAAATTATATATGTGCTTCTGTTTTTCTATTCAATACATTTCTGCTTTGGATCTGTTTTTAGATTTCTGTAGTTCAGTTTTTTCTTTGGCTGTGTTTGGTAGAAGAGAAAAGATTAGCTGTTCAAAGTGGGAGGAGTGAAGTATGTTTACAGAAATTCACAACAGGATCTAATTATGTTAAACAAACTGGTAATCATTTACATATGGTATTATCTGACGTCTTTGTACCGGCTGAAGTGTTTTGCAATACTGTCTGGAGAGGGTGTGCACGACGCTTAGGATCAGCTGATAGATTTGTGAATTCAGATAGTGATACTTCACATGCAACTTTAACAGAATGATACTCTGAATAAACTGCTGACACTATAGTTTATAGCCCATACATTATTATTTCCATTTCAAGAACAAGATAGAATTAAAAATGTATTCAAGTTGATGGACTCCACTAAAGCAGTCAACATTGAGATCACAATCAATAGTGCTCAGGTATTTTTGCCAATACATTCTCTTCCTGTAGATATTGTTTGAGCGGGTCACATTTGACAAAGAGGAGCTTCGGGAAGCCACGCGAATCATTGACAAGGATGTGCCAAGAACTAACAGAGACCTGAGCTATTACCAGTGAGTGATTGTGAGCCATTGTTGTGTGTGTGTTTTTTTTTGTTGGTATACTTAAGAAATGAGTAAACAGGGTGCTCACCCTTATTGACATGACATTTGTGGGAGTAAAAATCTAGATTGAGTTTTAAGCAGCTAAAAGTGATTACCTCAGTTGACCCAGAAAGGAAAACAAAATGCAACAGACATTTTGTTGCACTAAGTCGGGCTTAGTTTATTGTTAAAAGGCTGTAACAACGTTCCACAATTAACTCTTAAGGTCACATCAATTTTTTTTATGTTCACAAGAAACAAAGAATCCTGCTATATTATTGCACAGTACTTCGCTTAGGCTTTGTTTTGTCCTTGATTAGGCTGTAAAGCTTACAGTTATGTAAATCTCTTTAATCGAAGTACATTTGGGTTTAATGTTCTAAATGATTTACAACCAGTTGTTTACGGAGATATCAGCATTTTTTAGCTGTTAGCAGAAATACTGTTGGTCTTTTAATCAAAGATGATTTAGTCTAGTGAGCTGTGCGTTGCTCAAAAAAAAAAAAAAATTAACATAGGGGAAAACAGACCAAACCTGATTTGGAGCTACCAAACGATTTTTTCTCCGGCCACTCAGGCCTCCAGAACCAGTCTGAATGCTTCTCTTGAATACAAGCGTGTTTGTACAATTTGGAAATAATATACATGAAATAAAAATGATAAATTGAGAGCTTAATTAGAAATTGTGTTTTGAAAGCTTGAGTAATGTCTAAATATTTGTATCACCTATAACTACGTGTAAGTACTAACTGCTGTAAGTAGATTTAAAATTAAAAGCCATTCAAGTTAATTAATTTAAGATCATTTAGTATTCAAATTATTCAAATGACATTGCATTTCATCGTTACTTGCCTACCACTGCAGTAAAATCTCATATCCTATTCGTTCTTCACGATTCTTGAGGCATTAAGTCTGTGATAAAGCCGGCAACTACATATATTGCACATCAAATATGTTTCTGCAGATGTTTAACTAATTCTGCTTACTTATGTAATTGTTTATGTGTCTGTAGGGGGGAAGGTTCAGGCAATCTGTTGGTGTTGAGAGATATCCTAATCACATATGCTGCTTTTCATCAAGGTAAACAACAAGAAAGAGCCCATCTCAGGTTTATTGACAATGACTAGATGAGACAACATTAGAGGCTGTGTTGTGCTGTTTAAATTACTAACTGTTTGTTTGTGCACCACTTGTCTTGATTGTTGATCCAGAGGTCAGTTATGCCCAAGGAATGAATGACCTGTGCAGCAGGTTCTTGGAGGTTCTTGACTCTGAGGTCGACACTTTCTGGAGTTTCTCCTGCTACATGGACAAATTCTCCAAGGACTTCAGGGCTGATGGTCTGCACAGAAAAATAGGTGGGAAAATTAATGTATAATAAATGTTATGTTTCCAAGATATAGGTGTTATGAAATGAGATCTGTTCTTAAATGTAACTGCACAAAAGATGTGGGACATCTATTAAAACAAGAATATTCAAAAGTAGAGCAATAATTCCAGGACATGCAATTAACTGTGACATAATATATTAAGGTGTTTGGAGTTTCCTCATGCTGTGTATTGGACTGATTAGTTCATTCAGTAATCTGATAGGTACAGATATCTGAATCTGTTAAGTCTTTATTTTTCCAAACAGGGGTATGATGCTGGGTCAGGCATCCAAACAAAAATACATTTTAAATATGAACAAAATCACAGACCTCTGGGCCAGAAGCAGACAATAAATATACGAATGAATAAATAACCAGGTCCATAACTCATTGGAAAATAAAATACAATTTGTGCAGAATAAAAGCATTGTTCAGCAGCATAAGCATATGAAAGGGTTGTGTTTAATGTCTTTTAGAGTTGGAGGCAGCTCTGTTAAAGGAACTGGACCCTCAGCTTTATTCTCATTTGGTCACAGACAACATGGAGAGCTTCACCTTCTGCCACAGGTAGATCTGCGCCGATATTTGGTACCATTCTGTATTTCTATTCTCTATATCTGATTATGGGTTCATATTTGTTTTGTTTTATAAGTGTTGCCCTTCCTTTCAGGTGGCTGCTGTTGGGTTTCCAGAGGGAGTTTGAACACAGTGATGCACTACGTTTATTTGAGATCCTGAGTTGCGACTACCTCGAGCTTATTTCCCAACAAGTAGACAGAGCCCGTTATCAGGAAAGGCTCGCACAAAAATGCACCACAGGTGAAACCCAAAACTCAAGTTTGCCGAATAAAAAAGGTTAAATGTGGAGGCATATTTACCTCCGTCAAATGTCTGACTTTAATTTAGTGATATGCCTTTTCCTTGTGATCTTTGCAGAGGACAGTTCAGAGTCAGAGCTGCAGGCCATCAACACTGACTTCACCTTTGAGCTCTTCATCTGTGCAGCCATCCTGTTAGAGAACAGAGAGACTCTGCTGCGGTGCCGAGATGATGTTCAGCTCATTCAGTTTACTAGCAGGTTTGTCTGTCTACACTGACATGAAAATCTTATCACAAAAGAAGGGATTGTGTATTTGTTGATGAATGTGTTGGCTAAACCTTTGCCTTTTTGTGCAGTCTTCAGGGAACACTGGACCTTAACAGCACGCTGAAGAAAGCAGAGCACCATTTGTACAACTACTGCAAGCGCTGTGCTTGGGACTATATGAATGGCCGCTGCAGAGCACACAACAGCAAAGAGGATTTTCTTTATCAACTCCGTAGTTTACTTGTTTTAAAGTGATAGCTACTACTCAAATACCTGACGTGAAATACTCTTATGAAACTGTAATTTGTAACAGGGGACATATAATCCTTATTTGGAGTTTTGATGGCACATATTCTTTATCTTAGTTATTATTTCTGAGGGAAACACAGTGATGTACTGTGATGGCTGCTTTAAGTTTTATCAGTTACTGCTGTTTATTATAAATGTACAGTATTTATTTTATAAAAGTTGGCCAGCACCAACTGTGGGTAATTTTGGTTGCTCTCCTGAACCACCATAAATATAAAAAGCTCAAGTTGAATATCTTTGTACCTCAGAATCAACGCTTTAAAGGCTCTGTTTTTCCGGGTTATGCAATATTAAACTGTTAGACAAAAACTACTTCCTGACAGGCGTGTGTGAATACTAAGAGCTGGCGTGTCGCAACAGGTGTTGAAACTAACTGCAGTTATATTTAGACGTCCGGTTTTGGAGTTCAAGCAAATGGTCAGGAAAACATACTGCACAACTGTATCTTAAATAGAGAATGAAACATATACACAATATAAATAATCTGAAAAAAATAAAACTACTGAAAATTGTTTACTTTGTGGTGTTGGCAATTTTCATGTTTAGTTTTCTTTTTAGACCTTACACACTACTGGAGGACCGAATTGACTTTGATAACTTTGATAACAATTTAAATGTAGGTATGCATAAGAACAGTCCACCACCTCAAAAACACACGCATGCCTTTGTGCAACTCCAGTTATTCTCCCCCTCCAAAAGTCACAATTATTCATATATACAGCAGATATACTGCACAGAACATGAGTGTGAATGGTAAATGGATTGCATTTATATAGCATTTTTCTACCTTAACTGACGTTGAACTTGGGGTTCAGTGTCCTGTTCAAAGACACTTTGACATGTGGACAGGAGGAGCTGTGGTTCAAAACACCATTATCGAATCTGCGATTAAGACAACCTGCTTCACCACGGCCACCCCACAAAACACATTACTGCATCATTTTGTTTCTCTGAAGGGAGCTAAATGTGAGTTATCTACTACAGCTCCTATACTGCAAATGGCATGAGCATCCGGCTGAGATTTTATGATCAAACCTCTGTTTAGACAAAGTGCACACTGATTGTCTTAATGATTGAAGGGTTTTGAGGCTATCCAGAGATTTTCACAGTGGTTAAAAAGTTATTTGAAAAAACTGTGTACTGTACAGAAGAGCAGCACATAATAACAAAAGGATGTTTGGTTTAGATGACGATTTAATTATTCATTTGTTTTGCAGAGGACTACCATGTAACAACAGCAAGATTTCTTTCAAGGAAATTCAGTCAGTGTGCAGAGACACAGGCCTAGAACTTTCCATGGTGGAGTCATCTGACACCCCCATGGGTTCTCCCTGCACAGTGCTCTATATACACTGGGGAGCAGAGACACTCGCCCTCTTAGTCCACCCGCCAGGAGAGGGAAAGGAGTGTTGTGTGCTATAGGCGAAAACAAAGCACCACTTTACTCAGTAAACTCTCAAGTCTTGAACATCTGACGGCACAAGGTAACCCCTTCTATAAGAAGCATTGCACTCAGCCTGGCTTCATAATCTGTCTTGCATGCTGCTTTAAAAGGCTAACTGCCAAATGTCAGAGGTATTCCCAAGTAAGTAAGGCTTGCATGGTTTCTGTCAAACAATGGCATGGCAAGCTGAGGCTGAATCCCCACCATAAGCTACACAGTTCAGTGACTGCCCAACAAACACAATTATATTAATGATTTAATAATCATTTCCATTTTGCAACATGTCAGGTTGCCTCAACCAAAGGAAACTAGTGAATTGCATTAACTATACAATATTGCTATGACAGAACCAAAACTGATGTTATAATCATGCTCGGACATATCTTTATGGAACCGCACATGGCAGGTTTCAGATGTGGGGGTTGCAGTGAAGCAACAGCACCATGTCAGCATTTTCTGCTCTTTGTTACACAACTGCATAACAAGTGATAATTCAATAGTCTGTTCTAGTTGAAGCCATTCTGGGAAATTAAAAGAAAGTTTGTTTTGCCCAGTAGGAATAGGGAAGAAAAAAATCTTTCAACTTTCGAAATATTTCAACTTTAATCAAGACAGTTAGGTGCTCTGTGATTTGGTGGACCATTTTGCAGTGTGTTTTTGATTTTATCTTCCTCAAAAAGAGGCTGGTTTCCTGCCTACGTCTGTTGGTATAGTAAGAGCACAGCCACAAGCAGTGTAAGAAGAGGCTTTTTTTTGTTCTTCACTATATCACTATATCAAATATGTTTGTTACTGCACCCCAAAGCTGTAGTGTGTATGTTTGGTTTTTAAGCACTCTGTTTGAATAGGAGATAGGCAAGTCTTGCCAACTAGTCAATGATCAATTATCTCAAAATTTTTAGACCCTTTCCATTCATTGCCATGTAGATACACTGATACTTATTATAGTAACTGTAAGCTATTTGGAGCCAGCTGTTGGAAAATAGACACACTGATCACTATTCTAGGATCAGTACATCACTTTTCACCAGCCTGACTGTGACACTGTAGTGTTACGTTGCTGAGGGATGAGTGGAGGGAAAAGCAGTGTGGAGAGGGAATTAAAGAGCAGTGTGACATATAGTTCAGTCATTTGGTATCGAGTGTCAGGAGGAGTTTAAGCCACTCCCTGTGGATCCCATTCCACCACCCCACCACTAGCTGAGCCTCACGTGGCCATGCATCTGGACTTATGTAAATAACAGGAACAGACAGTAGATACAGGTGGGTGTACATAGTATGCAGGTGCATACACATTGTGTGAATAACTCTAAAACACATATTACAAGTCTAAGTACATAATCATCAGAATCATAAACATCCGAATTAATGTTAATCCTATTTTCAGTGATGATGAATACATGCGTAAATCTGGAATTATTGTTCAAAATAAAAAGAACTACAGTTACTTACATGTTTCTTTTATATTTTTTTGTTTATCTAAGATGTCTAAAGGACCAGCAGTAGGTATTGATCTGGGTACCACATATTCCTGTGTGGGCATCTTCCAGCATGGAAAAGTGGAGATCATTGCCAATGACCAAGGAAACAGGACCACGCCCAGCTATGTGGCCTTCACAGACACTGAGAGATTGATTGGAGATGCTGCCAAGAACCAGGTGGCTATGAACCCATCCAACACTGTATTTGGTAAGGACTGCAACACTCATAAGAAAACAGGCTCACAATCAGTGATCCAAAATGATTCTTCTCACTGTGTTGATGACTAAACCTTTTGAAGACGCAAACTCATTACTATTTATTTTACTGTATATACCCTGTGAACTTAACATATGGCTTAAAGCACCCGTTAAGAATGTTATCACTCGATTGAATAGGTATTTGCATTGGTTATCAGCCTCATATGGGTTAGAAGGGGCCTGCTGCTACCAGTAGGTTCAGAAGGCTGTTATAATCTATTCACATGGTTAATCACACATCACGTCACTCGGCGTCTCCTACAGATGCACTTAGGTTAGGGCAACAAACTTGTTTTAGAAAATATTATGATATAGGTTCAAATAAGTATGTAATCTAAATCTTTAACATTGCCAACATTGACTTTTGGTTTCACAGGGGACTTATACCCCAGCCTGGGACAGATGTTTGATGGTAATGCCCTCTTAAGTGTCTTTTCTCTGAAATCTCCTTCAGATGCTAAGCGTCTGATTGGTCGCAAGTTTGACGATCCTGTGGTGCAGTCAGACATGAAGTACTGGCCCTTCAAGGTTGTGAATGACTCATCCAAACCCAAAGTGGAGGTTGAATACAAGGGTGAGATCAAGAACTTCTACCCTGAGGAGATCTCCTCGATGGTCCTCACCAAGATGAAGGAGATCTCTGAGGCTTATCTCGGCAAGGTAGATGACAATAAGTGTATAACACTACATAGGGTAGTTCAGTTTTATGCAGACAAAGGGGTGGCGATGGCAACCTGCAACTGCCAGGAAACAGTACCTAGTGTCTACACCTGTTGCACTTAACAGAAACCCATATCTAAGATGTAATACCTCAGTATGATAGAAAGCACTCACCTCTGCCTCAAAGACTGTGAGACAAAGTCTCTATAAGTGCATTTCAGCTTCTAACCACAATCTTCAGTGTGTTGACAGATTATAAAAAGCAGAATAGTTTGAAAACACAAATTATATTATTGACTTACATTCTCACTGTCTTTACAGCCTGTGACAAATGCAGTTATTACTGTCCCTGCTTACTTCAATGACTCCCAGCGTCAAGCCACCAAAGATGCTGGAACCATCGCTGGGCTTAATGTGCTGCGCATCATCAATGAGCCCACTGCTGCAGCCATTGCTTATGGCCTGGACAAAAAGGTTACTAATTAACAAAATGCAAATCTTAACTTATTTTATGTTCTTATTAGAAATTCTAACCATTTATTTTAGGTTGGTGGTGAACGTAATGTCCTCATCTTTGACCTTGGAGGTGGTACTTTTGATGTGTCAATACTGACTATTGAGGATGGCATCTTTGAGGTCAAGTCCACTGCTGGTGACACTCATTTGGGCGGTGAGGACTTTGACAACCGCATGGTTAACCACTTCATTGCTGAGTTTAAGCGCAAATTCAAAAAGGAAATCAACAACAACAAGCGAGCTGTGCGTCGTCTACGCACAGCTTGTGAGCGTGCCAAGCGCACCCTCTCCAGCAGCACCCAGGCCAGCATTGAGATCGATTCACTCTATGAAGGAACAGATTTCTACACTTCCATCACCAGGGCCCGCTTTGAAGAGCTAAATGCAGACCTCTTCCGTGGAACCCTCGAGCCTGTGGAGAAGGCCCTGAGGGATGCCAAGATGGACAAGACCCAGATCCATGACATTGTTCTGGTGGGTGGCTCCACACGTATCCCCAAGATTCAAAAGTTGCTGCAGGACTTCTTCAATGGCCGTGACCTCAATAAGAGCATCAACCCTGATGAGGCTGTGGCCTATGGTGCAGGTGGGTATCTCTATAGCATTTAGGTTAATACTTGTTTTCTAGTCATATTACTATTTTAGTATAAAATGTCACCATTTGAAAACTCTTCACAGCTGTGCAGGCAGCCATCTTGGCTGGTGATAAGTCTGAGAATGTACAGGACCTGCTCCTGCTGGATGTCACGCCCCTGTCCCTGGGAATTGAGACCGCTGGAGGAGTAATGACTGTCCTTATCAAAAGAAACACCACCATCCCCACCAAGCAAACCCAGACCTTTACCACCTATTCGGACAATCAACCTGGTGTGCTCATTCAGGTAGAACAGCCTTGAAATAAAGTTCTATACAAATAACAGTTCACTCCCCATTGTCCAGTTGTATTACAGTTACTCCTGAAATTGTTCAGTGGTGCCTCAGAATTTGATTTGAGTATTTGTTTCAGGTTTATGAAGGTGAGAGAGCCATGACCAAGGACAATAATATCCTGGGAAAGTTTGAGCTGACTGGTATTCCACCAGCTCCCAGAGGTGTCCCTCAGATTGAGGTGACCTTTGACATTGATGCCAATGGCATTCTCAATGTGTCTGCAGTGGACAAAAGCACTGGAAAGGAGAACAAGATCACTATCACCAATGACAAAGGTAGATGACCAAATTAAATACTTCTTAAATTAGGAGCATTTAAAAGCTGAGGAAACAGAGGATACTTTTTTTTTCTCATGTTGATTACCTCCCCATGGGGATTAATTAAGTCTATCTATCTATCTATCTATCTATCTATCTATCTATCTATCTATCTATCTATCTATCTATCTATCTATCTATCTATCTATCTATCTATCTATCTATCTATCTATCTATCTATCTA
>JAVQJL010033147.1:0-32153 GCA_036024295.1 Nannoperca obscura
TCTCTCTCTCTCTCTCTCTCTCTCTCTCTCTCTCTCTCTCTCTCTCTCTCTCTCTCTCTCTCTCTCTCTCTCTCTCTCTCTCTCTCTCTCTCTCCACATCAAGAGAGTGTGTTTGTGCATACAGTAGGTGTGTCCAAACAAGGACGTGGGAGGGAAGGAGGGAGGCTGAAGTACTTCTTGACCTTGGCAACATATTTATGATCAGCCTCACACCCGGCATGCTGCATGCATATATAACATAAGTCTGACTGTGTAATATACTGAACTTTTCCCCCCTAACTCTTGTAAACTTTTGTTTGTCTAAACACATATATTTAGTGTGCTGACAATCTCACTTAGATCAGTGTTGATAAGTTAAACGTTCCCTTGTTCCCTGTCATCCATCTAAATCCCTGGCATCATCTTTCAGTTTCAAAAACCTGTTTTCATCACTTTTTGTTCACAATCCCAAAGTAGCAGTAGTAGTAGGACACACAAAGCAAACAGCTGTTCAAGATGAACATATGGAGGACATGACCATCCACACTGAGTACTGTTTCTTTATCACTATCAGGTTGAAATTATAAAACATATAATATCATAAAGAATCCTATAAACCTTACAGCTCTGTCTGTCTCTCTGCCTTCCCTGCAACCACAGTGTGCTCCCGTAGGACAGTCCCCCAGCTCCCTATAATGATATAATTATAGCCAGTGAGCCAACGTGATGACTCAGGCTAATTAGCGGCATCAAAACAACGCTGGCCCTAAACAAAACTTAGACATAGATGGAGGGAGAGGAATAGAAACGATGCACTAATACAGTTATTTCTAGGATTATGGATGACATACTGCATGTATGGCTGGCTGGTTGTTGTGGGCATCAGTAGCTTAAAGGCTACAGCAGTAAGCTTGTACTGAGAGATCTCAGGTTTGAATTCCCAGGCAGGCTTGAAAATCCGGATGTTGTAAATTAGTGACGCTCTCCCTCATTGGCTGCTGACAGGATGCCCTTGAGCATGACGCATGGCTGCAGATGTGTTGCTCTGTAGCTAAGGAGGTTGTGATTGTAAAGATCTTTATCTTTTTTCTACTAAAGTGGCCATTCAAACCCACCCGCAGTAAAAATTTGTCTCAATCACTTCAATGTAAAATTCCAACACCTTGTGTCATCTTCGTGCTTTTCCAAGGTCTGAGCCTCGCTAAATAAAAGCTGATTGATCGCCTATTAATGTATCTGAAGGCAACTATGATTTACTTGTTCATAGCAAACAAGACAGCTTCCATTTTTCTCCACTAATGGCGTCTGTCTGTGCCATAACTCTTCTTGTCTCCATGTATTCAAGCTCCATTACATGTGGCATCCATTTCAAAAGCAGTCGGCGTCTATTGGACCATTACTGGATGTGGAAGAGCTGATAAAATGACCTGCGCGGTAACTAAGAAGAGCAGGTGTTGCTGGAGAATTGCAAATGGGTGTTTGAGTTGTTATTTTATTTCAGTTTTATTTCGTTTAGTTATGACAAAAGTAATTACACTTATATAGGAAATAATCTGCAGCTAGATAAAGAAGCCCCAGAGAGCTTTTGCCCCACAACGTGTTGTTTGATGATTTGAAAATGGCTGTTTGGGCGCTGCAAACAACAATAGGCCTATTCGAAATTAAAAGTGGTTTTTATTTAGTACTAACTCTCTGTGAACTGTGGGATCTCAAAACACATTTACACACACACACCCTCTCACAAAAAGCTGCATCTTTACCTTCCTCTCTCTCTCTCACACACACACACACACACTGACAAATATGTACGTGATCTATGACTTTATTTGTGAGCGAGTTTGTTGTTCAGACACTAATGTTGCTCCTTCCTCTGTTTTGTTTCCCTGCAGAGAGCAAAGAGGTGTACAAGAGACAGGTGCTGTCAATCACATCCATCGCCATGGCGATCAGCCTCCTGGGAACGCTGTGTATGGCCCTCTACTGCCGCAACAAGTGAGAGGATAAATACACAAAACATCTATATTCTACATCACCACATGGAGACACTGAACAACACAAACATGTTTCAGAACTGTCCAGGCTCACGTCAGGGTCTGTTTCCCGTCTGAAGTGTTTCCTGGTTTCCCACCATGTTGAGGTTGGGTTTTGGTTATGAGATGATGGGATGGGATGATGTTCCCCTGCAGTTTTACTTCTTGTTTCTACAGTTGAGTGTTTGAGCTTCACTGTACAAACACTAGAAGGATATTTTCACGTTCATCTGCTGAAAGTTTCCATGTATAGAGGCGGGGCCTACAAGCGTGATCTGTGTAAACACAAACCAGTATGCAAACAGGCTTTGACACAACTACTGCTAGGCACACACACACACACACACACACAAAGTTCAGGGACTATAATTGGACATTTTCAGCAAACTCTTAGATGGGTTCCAATTTTCCAGCCATGCAAACGTGACATGGAATTTTCTTCTGAAACTATTGACAGGTAAATTAGCTGCAGTGACATGTAACTTTATCCCAACCATCAGTTTTCTTGCCCGCTGAAAGTTGCTCCAAAGATTTTCAAATTAACTTTGATAACTTTTATGGTAAAAAGCTGCCGTAGATTTCCTGAAGTAAGCAGAATGTCACAGTATTTGGTAAAAGGCCCGGTTGGGTGTGGGCAGATGAAATGCCAAATAGAGACATTTTCTTAATTTAGTGAAGGCTGATGGAACATGTTGAGGCATCAAACATCTTTAACAAAATCCCAGACGGAGTATTTGCAACAATTTTGTCGATCTCATTATGTGCACACACATATTCATAGCCCATTATAACCCAAAGGTCACCGCATGTGGCTTCTGCACTCTGACTCGCTCCCCTTTCTGGTCCTCTCTCCCTATCTGCATATTTCTGCAGTGCATGCTCTCTGCGTGCACAATAATTGGCGTATGAATAGCCAAATCCATTCCTGGCTGGGAGAACTTTGTACAGCCTGGATATTCTCAATAGGGTGGGTCAAACATCCGCATGCAACATGCAGTCAGTCGGGGTATATGGACCGTGGAGTTGGCTGTGATAGATGGAACTGTAATTCCATAGGCTTGCCTCTGTAATATAATGATGTGAGTGAGTGAGCAGCCTGACAACATGATAATCGGATCAAGGCATGATGGACAGGCGCTTTCAATGAATCCGTAATTGAGTCAGGCAACAAGCTTGTTCAATGCAGAAGATGCATACAGATCAGGAGGGAAGCGTTCATGCAAATCTGAGTGACCTGAATTAAGATAAAGTCCAAGGTTTTCTCACACTGAGAATGATTCTTCAATTAATTGCTCTTTAAAGGGCAGCATGCAGTGCTGTGCCATGTGTTTGGACAGACGTGTTTCCTCCGACACATTGACAGTGAGGTTAAAATGCCTTTATGGACTTTAAGCTTTAAGTGTGTTTCAGGGTGACTCGTGTCTGTTTTTATTGTTAGTCCCTCAGATTTTCACTTCACCTCAGTCCAACTGATCATGTGTTTTACTTTCTAAAGATGACTGCAGGACAGACTCACCAGCCAGTTAAACAGTTAATCTGATATGAACTAAAACACCTGAAGATCATCACTTTGACCTCATAGTCACTGTTTAACCTACAATCTAATATGCTGCAGTGCAGAGACAGAGACACACTCTACATTATTCCATGTAAGAGTTGAACTGTATTAACATAGGTGTATTCTTTTCACTCAATTTTAGTGTTAAAATCAATTGCTGCTTTAGTTTTACTCATTAAAAAGGTTGTCACTGCATTTACACGCAGTGCAGTTATTTGACAACTGTTATCTCCTCAAATTAACAAACTAATGCAGCAGATAATCCTCATAATCAGTCGTTTAGGTTTTCAGTTTGTGCAAGTCTAACCTCCTGAGTTTGAGTATGAGAGGATGTTTTCACACCACTTTGATTATATGGAGAAAAGGCGTGATGCTGAAGATCAGCAGACTATTGAGTGAGTCTTCATTTCAACCCTGTCGCCAGATAAGAATGTCAATATTTAACGATTCAGCAATACTAAAACCAAATTATGTCCAACGTCTGGTTCCTGCAATGACTGTGTGTTATTTACAGCATGGTTAAGGTAAGGTTCATGGTTATGGAACATTAATGATGGGTGAGGTTTGATTAGAGGTCGAAGGTTCATGGTTACAATTCAATACACAACGAAAGGAAGAATTGTCCCATATGGATGTAACTGGACTGGAGACTACATAACCACAACATCCCTAGTGTGTCTGTCTCTCTCACTCTCATGTCCTGTCGTCTCTTCACTGGCACTATCTAATAAAGACATATCATTCCCACAAAAAAAAAACATTTAAAGGCATTACAGCAATTTTAGAGCAACATGACCTGGGAGATTGTGAGATTGAGCTTTCTGAGAAATGTTTCATAATCACATGTAGCCTGAGCTGAGCTACAGCAGATCAGGTGGGTTACAACAAGTTAGGGATGTTGGAGCCTCCTGAATCATTCAAACAAGTTGATTATATTTCTGTGTAGCAAAAGCATCACATAAACATCCAGATTGCAGCGAGGCTTTAGAAGAGATAATGGACCTTTCATAATAAGTGAACGCTATTCCAAAAGTATTGTGTACCAAATGTCGCAGCCTTCTTCTGAGGAAATATAATGAAAGTGCCACAGAGGTGGAGAGGGTAGGAGCTTACCATGAGGCTGTTGGTAAACACTTCATTACATGGCTGCCATTCTGCAGACAGTCTCCCAGACAGGAACTATAAAGGCTTCATTGGCTGTGTCTGATAATGAGCATAACTCCGGCACAACAGAATGATGTCGTGATAAAAGGGTTTAGTGCATTTTCATCCATCGCACAGGCTTGGGTGTCGTAATGATTGTGCACTGGTCAGAAACACAAACAGGAAGGGCGTCTTCCAGTTGATGGGAGAAATGATAACCCTCTTCTCCACTACCTCTACATGTTCCACTTCTTCTAACATGATTATCTGCAGACCTCTTGTCATGAGTCGTGTCTGCGTCTGTGCAAGATGAGCGTCAAGCTAATTACTTTTCCAGTCAATTACTTCAGTCCTTCAGTGTCTTTGCAACACATATTACAAAGCATTTTGAGACAACTAGTTTAATGACAACACAAGTCCACATTCAAATCGTCTCAACAGAAAGTATTAAATGAACAGAAACAGGAGTCCCAGTGTGTTTTCTGTATAATATCCTTTGTTACTGCTGCTTAGGGAGGAAAGAAGGAGAGGTATAGGTGGAAAGCTCCTTTGGTCAATAGCTCACTTTCTTCTTCTTCTCCTCTGTCCTCAAGGACATGAGACTAGTGCAATGCAATTGTCCTTGGCCAGTGACTCGTATTTTAAAAGTCTGTCGGTGCGTGAGTCTAAACACTGAGAGGAAGAAACGCAGTAGATACTCCCCAGTGTACTTTATAAGAGTGGCACCAGATATTATGGATATGTAGAAAAATAAAGTAGGATAAAGTTCCATGAATGTAGTCTTTATACTTAGTGGTGTATAATGTAGATCTGTATTGGAACATTATCAACAAACGTAAATGCTCGATGCACGGTCTATTGGAAAGGTGACCGTGAAACAACATGGCTGCGTTTAAGAGCTACATGTGATGCATTTGTTGTTCACGAACATCAGGACGAACAGTAGATTAAAGAAACAGGTTGACTGTTCAAACAGTAGTAGAGACTTATTGATGAGAGTAGACAGTCTGATTAGTTTCTACAGTCGATATTTAAATCCTTCACATATATTCATTGACCACTGTGCAACTTTCTGAGATAATCTGGCCTGGTTCTGGCAGATGTTAGGAGCCACGGGCCCCTAAACAGCACTAAACAGCACATCTGTGATACTTCACCTGAATCAAAGGCACTGAAACTGTCAGCGCTTGTGAAGCTTGTGAATAGCTGTTTGTCCCCAAGGCTCCTGTTTTGAATTAATTACAGAGCAAAAGTGAGATTAGTTGCAGGTGGTACTTGGTGGGAACGTTGTTTGCAGAACGTAATTATCACACTGAGGAACTCAAAACATGTTTTACTGGAAGTCACTTAGAGAAGTGATGCTAAAGAAGTGTGAGTGTGAAAGCAGCTGAGGAGAGTTAAAGGCTTCTGGTGTACTTGGGTCAGCACATGCTTTATTCTTATACCTATGTATAATTTAGGAACTCAAAGCAACACCACCTAACGATTCAATAATCATCAACATTGTATTTGGTTGGGAGTAAAACCTTATTCCAGCTCTCCTGGAATAAATTCAACTTGTCCGTCATCCGTCATTTTTTTTCTTTCTCTTTAGGAAGCGCAGAGAGAAGCTCCAGGCCCACCTGAAGGAGAGCCGCAGTTTGAAAAACTACACTTCTAATTCCCATAATGCCCTGGATGCCAAGACGAGGGCCCCTAACACCAACCTGCAAATGCATGAGGTGACTGCTGCTGTTTGTGCCTTTCAGTGAAGGACGCCCACACGTGTACATACACCTGGTATTCATGTGTTTAACTCATGGTGCCTCCCAGTCCATGTATGAACTGACATTTAAAAGACAACATAACACCCTTTTCAAACATGATCGACGTTGTGATTGGCTGCCGCGGCGTGACGTCAGGTCGCTGGCGGCCTGAACGCTGTCCCGCGGTTCAAAGGAACAAGAAAATCTGCACTCAGCGTCTGATTCTACGTGAATTTGGTCAAACTTGCATGAAGTTAACTTCAACCTGTTCTGGTTAAGAATCAGCAGGACAAGAATATGCCATTAGCTGCTGTTGTTTACAACATTTATAATTTGATATCTGGTAGCAGTGCCCCTGAACAGATTATCACAAATCAAACATGTGCAGGACACATAGAACGCCTCAGAGTATTAGCGTCTATCATAAAATGCATCACCCCCCCTGCAGTTTTTTAGCTGCACATGAACCTGTGTGTATTCCCACCCCCACCTGGCCACTTGCATCAGGCTCACAGGTCTTTGAGTGAGCAATCGTTCAGTGGTTTGGGAGCTCAGTGTCGGCTAGCGATGTCATTCATCATCTTCTCAGAGCTCTTTGTCATCGCATCTCTCCCAGATGTGCGTCTCGGAGTAGCTGGCATGGAAAACATTAGCTTGATTTTAATGTCTGTCAGATCCAAATCTCCCTGCGCCTTGGGGGGAGCGTGTGCATTTGTGCACTACTGGGCAAAGTGTAAATAAGCTATAACCCTTTGTACATGTTTATTACATAAGTTGCCATATCTGCACAGGTTTGACATCAAGCTTTATTGAAACAATTATGTTTCCTCCAAGGGCATGATTTGAATTTACAATGAAGCAAAGCACATGTACTGAAAACACCAGGGGCTGTCTATACATCATAAACACATTAATATACATAAGATATGGATAAATCACTGCGTGGGTCGAAGCACAGAAATTGGATTACTGTATGTGAGGCCCTGTTTGCATGAAGTAGAGATAATTCACAGTGGCAGTTCATGATACAGCACATCAGCCTGATTTTTCTCTGATTTGAGAGCGTAATGAAGACTTTCCTTCTGAAGATCAACGTCAGCTTAAAACAGTGTGTTGACGTTCTTCCACCAACATCTTACAACCAAGAAGGCAATCTCTTATCTTCTCCAGACCTTATTCAAGTGTTAGTGACCTTTTAGAGCAATCATTCTGGGAAATGATGCTATGCTAAGCTAACCGGCGATAGCCTAATAATCACCGCACAGACATGGGCGTGGTGTCAATCTTCTCATCGTACTCGCAACAAGAAAGCAAGTAAGCATATTTCTCTAAATGTCAACCATTCCTTTAAACATAGAGGTGAAAGATCAGAAGAATGTAATTTTTTAATGGGGCCTTGAAATATTCCACAACCCTATAGGTACATCTGAGTGTCCCACCGTCGAGGTCTAGAGATGTTC
The DNA here is from genome assembly GCA_036024295.1 of Nannoperca obscura. Taxonomy (NCBI): domain Eukaryota; kingdom Metazoa; phylum Chordata; class Actinopteri; order Centrarchiformes; family Percichthyidae; genus Nannoperca; species Nannoperca obscura. The sequence continues at coordinate 7,916 of JAVQJL010033147.1, forward strand.
TGTTGACCTTTTGTTATAAATCATGTATCTTCATACAGGCAGACCTTTCATACATGCCAAGTTGCCTGTTCAACTATGGCGACAACATACTGTACGAAATGATTCAATGCCAAACTTTAATCAACAGGTCAAAGAAGTAAAAGTGTGTGGATGGAGCAGGACTGCACACAGGCCCTGTCCACTTTAATCTTGAGCTAATAAACTTTAAACTGTGTGTTTCTGCCTGGGGATCTTGAGATTAAGTTCACAAAGAGTTCAGCTATCTAAGATACAGCTTGGAGGCACAGCTAACCGACGCTTGAAAGTAATCTGTAAAATCTAGAGTTTGTGAAGACGGCGTGTCAGGTGTGCCTCCTCATGTTACCCTCAAGCTGAGCGCTCTGCCAGGGACCAACAACCTGGCTTCCAAAACTTTAATGAAGATCAACAATCCAACTTTTTAAATAAGATGTAAAACCTATATGTCAACCACTGGGAATGCTCTAATCTAGGTGATGCACGGATTTAGTGAAATTATATTATGCAGAAAAGTAAACTATATATAAATTAAAATTTACAAACTATATTCAGTTGTATTGCATTTCAACCTAAAGAGTAACTGAGAATAACTAAGAGCTCACTTCTTCTTTAACGTTCAGATGCAAACTGTACAAATAGATTCATGTAGATTTGTTAATTGTTATTTTAGTGTCTAAAACAGCAGGCCTCTTTTAAGGAGCCGATTATAGCTAATAGGCTACAGGCTTATGGCTAATAAAGCTAATAAGCTACAATAGCTTCCTCCATTTTAGACTCTCAAGCTGTGCGTTCCCTCAGGAGTCAGCACTGTTAAGAGCACGCTCTCCAAAGAAAACCAACTCGACTCCAACGAGCAAACCAATCGATCGCAGCGAATCAATTAATTTTGTTATTGTCCATAATAATCATTAGTTGTTCTGCCAAGAATAGAAAGAGTAGACTATAAAAAAAAACTATGATATTCAACTGGACAAACAATAGAATCTCATTATATTGAAACATTATACATATAATATAACAATTTAATATATAATAATTTAAAAAGTAGTCTTTTGGCTCTTATTTTGCTAATTGCTCTATTAGCACTAGCTCATGAATTACTGATAATTGTTTACTGACTCAATACAGAACGTATTGTTAAGAAAAACAAGCCTGGTATTTAGTGTATAAAGGTTGCTTTTAAATCTTGTTTTATTTTTTAATTTCTACAAGAGCCTTTGGGAAACTTACATGCAAATGAATTGTATTTGTTTATTTTGTGCCTACGCGGCCAGAATCACATTGATTTCTGTCTGCAGGCATTCAATTACCAACATTTCTGAACTCAAGAGCAACAAGCACGAGGTCAATGGTGTTTTAGGAACGTGAATAAATGTGTCACACACATCAGGCTGTTATGCTGAATTTCTTTCACATTTTTCTGTTGTGGATGTCGTCACCACAATTAAATCCCCATTTGATTTCTGTTGCATTTAAGCACATGTACACGTAGATAAGCACTGCATATAATTGGGTAGGTCACGATGCAGGCAGCAGAACTATCCAGCAGTGGCCTGTTCAAGGGAAGGAGCACTTTAGATTAGCACAGCAGGGCTCTTTGTTGGAAGTATTTGATTAAGCAGTGAACTAAAGAGCAGCTCTGACTGACTGTCTTTCTCTTTCAATCACTTTTACCACCTTAATATATATTCCACAGGTTTCTGTCATCGCCAAATAATTCAAACTGTCTTTCATGGACAAGACTATCCTGAGCCTGTGTGTGTGTGTGTGTGTGTGTGTAATGCTGTAAAGCTGTTATTGCAGCATCTCTGCACAAATCATACATATCTTCTCCTGGTTCCCTCCAGATAGTCTGTCAGTGTTCAAAAAAATAAATAAAAATGCAGCGCCAGAGGCATACGGTGAACGCTAGTCCCCATCTCAGAGATTAAAACAGCCCTCACAGTATACACACACACACACACACACACACACACTCAGCCATTAATGTACACCATTACATGCTCCCTTTGTCCAGACTGGGCATGAAGTCACTGTCAGTGATTACTGCTGCACGTTCATTCACCTTTCTTCGCCTGCAGCTGTGTGAGAAAACATTATATTTTTTATTAATGACCTCTATAAACAGTCAGTATTGCTGTATGACAGAAGAAGTCTTTTTTTTTAAAGCCTAAATCCATTTTCAAGCAGCAAAACACGGACGCAGGACCACACAGCGCCAGCGTTAACTGATTGAAGGCACTTTTGAGTTGGTAGGAAGAGCTCTTTATTCATCTAGAATGGTTAAATACGTTAGACAAGACTGTTTTCTGTCTGTACCTCTATAAGCAAAGCATTGTTGAGTCAGAGAACTTGGACATTCCTTTAGTTACAGCTAGTAGAGGCGATTTTTGCTGCCATCCATTTCTTCTTAATCATGAATTAATTAACTGCACATGCCAGCGTTAACAGTTCCTTCTGCTTGAATAATCGTAGCCCACTTTCTAAGCTTAATGCCCCACTTTTAAAACGTCATATCATTTATTTTAAAGCTATCCTTTATCTTTAAGTTTAAAACTAACATGTCAAATTCAAGATTTGAAGATGTGAATGTTTCATGGAAGTTTTAAATGAGCCTGCTCTCTAATCATCTCCATCCCTGCTGCAGCAGAGATGGAAGTCTTTACACTTCAAGTTCACAAAGAAAGTAAGTTATGGTTTTATAAGAACAAATCAGCCTTCAAGTGTCTGAGTTGGTCTCATAACAATGGCAGTGTGTGTGATGCTAATGAGGCTGGTGTCCTGCAGAGGTTCCTCAAGAGGGATTGCGACATTGTGACAACGCTGTTAGTCCGACATCTAACTCAGAACTTTGTATAAAGAAAAGACGGAAAAGTACTTTGGAGCAGGAAATTGCCTAAAAGGAGGTCTCTTACCTTTATGTTACAAAAGTCTGGAAGATGCTGAGGAGAGAAAACTGTCACCGCCACACAGATGCAAACCACAGATAGGTGTGCGTAATAGGTAGGAAATCAAACCTGCGCCACTCTCCTTACATCTTTAAGGCTTTTAAAGTTTAAAGCCTGGAACACTTTGTTGTGTTGTCCTGGTTCTTTTGAGGAGTTCACAGCTGAGTGAGTCTTCCTTGTCAACCGTATGCAGAACAAAGAACGATTTTGTTTCATTGCATATTTGTCTCTCCGGAGACGGGGGCGAACTTAAAGAGAGTTCAAAGAGGGAACCTGGGACTTACATAGTACCACGGCTGTGCTGATTTAGATCTGCTGTCGTGATGGCTACCAGGAGGTGACAAAGGAAGGGATCAGTGTGGATGAGACTTGGAAAGCAATAAAAAGAAAGATATACAGCATTATCACAGGAAGAATGGACGTGTGATGAATCGTGTCAGAAATCGTTCACAAAGAGGCAAGACTTCAGTTTCAGAGAACAGGATGTGGACGAAAAAATAGCAACAATGTGATATTACAAGTCAGATGATAGCAGTTGTTGCAGGAATGAGACAGCAATGTATACGTCTCTGTACATATTTGGATTCTCCATTTCATCCTAATGTTTTCTGGTATTCCACTGTACAAAGAAGCACTGAGAGCTTAATTGCATAGATTTACTAATTGACTTTCCCGTTGTGATGAATTGAGGCTTTGAAAGCGCGTATTAATGGTTCATTTCATGGTTTTTCTGCCTTATTTGATGCAGATGAGACTTGTTGAAGAGATCGAACCGGTTTGATATGCAAATGATGTGCGTGTGTACATTGCAATAGAGGCTGTTACCACAGTTAATTAAAAATAATTTAAGGCTCTGAAATGTATTATATCCTCAGCCCTTGGGCAAAGTGGAAGCAGCTGGTTGTGATATTAAATGTTGGACGTGATTTTCTCAAAAGAATTAAGAAAATGATTTGTTCATTTATGTGTTGTTTGTTTGGGATCTCACAGTTTGACAAATAAAAATTACCTTTTATGGGATTCGTGCTGTTCCCTTGTTAGTGAAACTTCTAGTTATGTAACCACATGAAACCTATTGTCCGTGCAGCGCAGTCTTCCCCCAGTAGGCTACTGCTCTTTTCATCACCCGCACGTCTGGACCTCAGTGAAGTTGCCTAACTTCATTGTTGCTCGAAGATTTGTGACACAACCGGAAGCCTTAATGCTCTTGATTTTATCAAACTGTCAGCACCTGCCCTCCACTCTCCACACTGCACAATTTACCTCAGTCCCAGAAAAGGCAAGAGTGATGCAGAGGAAGGAGGGGAAAGGCAGAAATAGATGTAACTCGACTCCATTTAGTCTGACAGAGCTCCCAGAATAAAAGCAGTAGACACTCCCCACCCCAAGGCTCCCAGTGTGTGAGGAAGAGAAGAGCTCTAAGAAATCTCATTATACCCCTCTTAAGAAAGAGAAGTGGGAACACATTGTATCACATGCTGGAAAGATATGTCTGTAATGCATCTGAAGGATTCCTCACAACAAAGACTGTATATAAAGAGTCTGCACAGTGGTGATCCAGTTCCCACCCATACACCTGCCGACTGTTGTCAGTCATGATGTGACACGCCCTTTTTATGGCATCAAATAGTTCAATTAAAACTTAAAAAACTCTAAAAGTTATTAGAAAAATGAACACTTGAACAAACATCAGCATGATAAGAATGACTAAAAATGACAGAAATCATTTTATTTGACGTGTATTCAGATTTTTCAGTTTGGCCCACGTCCCATCTGCTAACATGGGGGGGGCGGGGCTTATGAACCATGCTGCAGCAGGCCACCAGGAGGCGATCCAGATGTTTAGACCTTACTTTAGAGGAGCTGTCATGTCGTCCATCTTTATGTTCAGTCTGTGCTCATAACATGTTAACTGCAACAAAGTGTCCCAACTGTTGTTTGGTTGTTTGTTTCTGCAGTACTGCAAACGGCCGTCCCAGTCTCGCCAGGGAAATGTTTGTGAGTCCAGCTTTGCGCACTGCAACATATCCACCACTCCATCCAGCAGCTCCAGAGGCACAGCAAAGCATCACAGGTATGGCATTTAATTCCACACGGAGACATACGGGTGTAACGTTACACTGCAGATGCAGCTGCCCGTCCTCCCAGTCAGTGCAAGAAACAGTAAAAATGCAAATTATACCAACAATAGGAAACTTCAGCATCCTTTCCTTTCCTGTAATCAGCACTGACGCAGTGAGGAGAGAAATTGAATCATCCACATTACAGTGCATCCAAAGCTAATTGCTGATTTTTCAGAAGAATGATAGTAATTATAATTAAAGCTATAAACATGTTAAAAGTCGTATCTATAACAGTCATGAACACAGAGGAGACGCGACGAGATGAAATGGGAAGCACGTGTGCGTAGATTTCTGAGTAAGTCCCAGTGAGCTGTTTCTCACACTGCTCAGTGATGTGTTGGAGCTGGCCGGAGCGTTGGCATGTTCATCAGCAGCAACACACTCCAGCGCACACTCCAGCGCCTACTTCTGACTGAGTTAGAAACCACATCAGTGCCAAGGCAGGATTTTCTGTTACACTGCGCACGAACAAACACATTCACAGACCTGAGCCAAAGAGAAAGGAGCTCCTGCAGCTCGGCTTTGTACGTCACAGCACCAACATCGGTGTTGGGAATTTCCTTCAGTAATATATCCACTGACTGAGATATATATATAAATATATATAACCTCTGCCGCAGGTTTAGGGTTTTGTGTGTAAGAATGCACACATGCCTCTTTTTTGACTTCACTTCCTTTCATCACCTGAGAGCCTCTCAGTGCACTCGTGGGTGTCTACCTCTGACTGCTAAGCATCTCCATTAGAGCAGTTGGGGGTTAATCACCTTTTTTCGAGGGGATCCAGGCAGCAGTCGAGAGGAGAGAGTTTCCCAGACAAACTAGAAATATGATCAGACAACCTTCAAGCTCTCTCAGTGAAGAGCTGAGGTGATGACAGGGCGACTTGGCTGGCAGTCTGTTGCTTTTATAACAAATGGGGTTTTTAGCCGGTGATCGGGGTTTATTTGTTTGCTATCGCATCAGCTTAGGCCGAGACAGAACAGTGTGTTGGGATACCACAGTCCAAGAAACTGGCCATGGCTTACTCTGTATTTAGGTTTCGACAGACCTTGCAGTTGTTATGGCTAAAAAGCCATTTTTAGAGGCACCTCTGTCCTTCAGAACAGCAGAGTTGAATATGAAAGTGCCCGGAGAGAACATTTGCTGTTTCAGTAAAGGAAGTCAAAATCTACTTACACATTTTCTGGCTCCAAAATCTCTTTTGAGAGGTTGTATGTAAGCACATGAACACCAGGCTCTCCGTTTACTGTAATAGGCTGCAATTGATTTATCGAAAAGAGCCGCAAATCAACCTTCTCCTTAAAAGCTGTGTAACTAACCAGAGGTCCGCTCTGAGCTTGTAGCTCTTTCCTTCAGGCTTTTCCAGTAATCTTTTTGGGGACTTTCAGGCATTTTTGTGCACTTTTCATTCTTCCCTTCCACCCCTGTAAATGTGCCGGATGGTTCTGGGTTACAGATTGTGTCTCTGAGCTTAGTTTCTTGGACTCTTGGCTTGAAAAGGACAATAACTTAATCTGCTGGTCAGTTTCTGTTTAATGCTTTACAACAGTGGCTGTTGGTTCATACAGACTTGATTTAGGAGATCGGACTGATGGAAAAGCAACCAAACCCTGTGTGCATCCATTAATTGTATTACAAGAGAGACCAGTTCAAAGATCGAAAGGAGGGTCAGACCTGCTCTCAGTAGACCAATGGCTGATGAGACGTGATCCTGTTTCATATATAACAGCACATTCCCCCAGATTCTGTATATAACAACAACAATTCATGTGCTTCTCAGAAGTGGTTCGTTGTCCCACAGCCTGGACCAGAGAACCCGGTCAGCCCATTGGTCAGCTCCACGCAGGACCCCTCCCATCCCCAGAGGAAGGCTAAACCCGATTGGAGGATCAAAGTATTCGGGCCCCGCCTACCAACACCTCCAGGAGGTAGACTCGTCTGACAAGGAGGCTGAAGCACAAAGAGGGTGAGGAGGATGTAGTGACGTCGGGAGTCAAATTGATTACACAACGATTTATTCTGTTGAACTCTGATTTCTTCTCCACAACACGTTTCCTGTTTATGAAGGTATCGCTACGTTTCATTTGGTCTTTAAGTGTGTGAATATGTTTCCATATATATCAACATTACTGTGTGTTTAACGGCTCCTGCTACGCAGAAAGAGGTGTAACTACAGCTTAAAGATCTCTTTACCCTCCCGTCTTCTCTCGCTCTTTCTTTCTGTCTCCTCTTTACTTCTTTGTTGTATCCTCCATGTGCTGACTCACTTCAATGAAAGCCACTAACTGAAAAATACAGGCCTGCAGTGGACAAAGCTTTGGATTTCATTTCAAGAGTGGATATTTCAAAGCCAATTCCGTGAAGAAAAAAAAATGTCACCCCCCCAAAAAGAGTGCATTTCCTTTCTTTTTTAATCTCCTTTACTCGCCTCCATCCCTTTGTTTTCCAATCTGCTGAGCAAAGATAAAAACAAGGTCACGTTATGTTGTGGTCTGCAGTACGGTGGCACCAGTTCAAAGGAAATGCTTCGTCTGGTGCTTGGGTTTTTAAGGACACGATACAGGCTGCACGTCCAGATTCTCCACCCCCCGACATCTTGTCATGTCTGCACTAAATTCTGATTCTCAGCTTTTTAATGAGACGGCTTAGCAGGTAGACCAACAATTAAATCCTAGCATTCAAACGTAGCACAGCACGCCTTCACTTCTCGGGCAAATCTGCAAAGCAGCCAGGGGAAATGCAAACGATCGGTGTGAATGATTAGCAAGAAATGTATTTAGTGTGAAAGGCACTGTGCTTTGACCCATTTTCGGTGGCTCGTGAGTCAGTTCTTTACCCACCTGGACTGGCAAGCCTCACTTCAGGCGTTCAGGTCCCAGCGGTCCGGGCTCAGGATAAAGCTCCACATGACCTACATGCATACTAATAGAAAGAGGATGAGGAGATAGACACGGCTGAACACACACACATACTGTGGGCACACAAACATGCATACAGTACACCCAGCGGGGTGCACCCAGAGGGGGCAGAGGCCCAGCCCTTTTGCTCTTAACTCTTTTGTTCTAATCTTTATTTAAGTGGGATTTTTCATGCTTCATTTTGTAGAGAGACACTTGAGCTGCTTAAGTGTGGCTCTCCTCAGACTGAGTGCTCTCCTCGTCTGCCCCAGTGGCACTCAAGTGCCCCTCTGCTCAACCCAAGCGTCTTCTGGTCCCCCAAAGTCCATCCCCAAGGGACCGCCAGTGCCCTCTATTTGGCCCAAGTGCCCTCCCCATGTGCCCCCCCCCCCCCCTCTGTGCCTCTGTGATCTGCCCAAATGTCTGTTGGTGAGCCCAACTGCCCACTGGTCCTCTGGTCCTTCCAGGTGTCCTTGGTTTAACCCAACCTTGGTTTTCTGGTCAATCCAGGGGTCAATCCTTCTGGTAGCCAATGTGTCCTCTGCTTGGTCCAACCATATTCTGGGTGGTACGTCCTCTGATCAACCAAAGTGACCAAACGATCCCCTGGTTATCCAAAATTATATTTTGACCCCGGCCCCTCGAGCATCTGTGCACGCCCCTGCACAGAACAAACGCTTTCCTCGTGCTCAGATGCTGTAAGAAAATCAGATGAACAGGGTGTGCTGAAAGGCGTAAGGTCATCCTCACTCACACACACACACACGCACACACTCGTGCAGACGGACTCACTCACTCATTCACTGTATTGATTTCACAGAACAGCAGATGGACAGACTACTTTTCCCATGTTATGATAGTCTGGGTTGCCATGGAGACATTTGACCATGATTGCATGGAGACCGAGGGAGAGGTGCAGAGACAGAAATAGAGACAACCAGTTTGAATCCGTTCTGACACAGACGGAGAGCGTTCAGAAAACATATATAGTGAAGAAGACGAACGGCGGCAGGGGAGTAAAGGATGTGATAGAGGAGTGTGCAGATAGCACATGACAGTTAGAAAATGCTTTACAGAAAGGTTGCCCGCTCTATTCCATGCCTGTTAGAGAAGCCTAGTGTTATCTCAACAAAATGGCTGACAGGGAGACAGAATGTCCCGTGTTGTTACTACTATTTTAAGATAAAGCTGTCTCCAAATTGGCTGACGGAGAGACTGCATGCATTTCTGTATTTTTGTCCAGTGTTTGCAGTATTTTAAGCAACATGTCAGTTTCTCCCTCCCTCTCTAAGTTGGTCTAGCGATATATTATGTGCACAGCCTTCAGCTGTAGACTCGGCCTTCAATTAGAAGTTTGTGTGTGTGTGTGTGTGGGCGTCCACACCTGCATGTATGTATAAATGTGTGGCTTCCCTGCAAACATTTCTCAGTGTTACAAGGTCCCCGCATCACGTTACATTGAGATTTCACTTTGACTTTAGCAGCAAACAGACAAGATATATTAAGAAATGATCTGTAGGGGAATGGATTAATGAAAATGACTGTTAACACTTGTACATGTAATGAGCTCCCGTGAAAAGATAAAAACTCAGTGACTTATCTCACCTCACTTGCACACAATCTCTCTGTAATGCCCTTCCAGCTGCTCCCTCGTCGCTCCAGGGTCTATATTTGAACTCTGCTTCAAAGATTTTTGCAATCTGATTGTGTTTCAACACATCAAAAGAGAGATTTGTCTGTGAATGTTATCTTGGGAATTAGCACCCTCGCATCATCCTCTGTTATCGCTGGCGGGATCCTCTCTGTGGGCCCGCTAAATCTCCACTGTGGTTTTTTTGCTGAAGTTTTTCATGTCTCAGAAAAATACTGCGGCAATAAAAGGACAACGTGATTTCCTTTGAGTCTGAAAAGGCACCTTCTCCTCCCGCCGCTATTTCTGCATGCCTCTATTACAAGGGAGAGTCAAAGTTGGATTTTGTGGCGGCAGAAAAAGCTAGCCTTGGCAGAGGATTATGAATTATTACACAAACGAGGCTCTGATCCAGAATGCCGCTGGATTAAGACACCGATAACACTGAAGGCCATGGTCAGTCAGAGAGAAACAGATTATGTCAGTGAAGTTAGGTCAAGACCCAGATACAGAGAACACACCACATCATAGGAAGCAATCTTTAAAAAAATATTGGCATCGGACATTAACAAAAACCTTTTTAGGATCATTCGATGTGGATGGTGTGGTAAAACTCTGGGAACGTAGCGCTGTGGGAGCAGTGACACATGATAACTCACAGGGGTGCATCCTTTACATCCACAACAATTCAAATCAAAGTCCAGCTGAACTGAAACTCACACTAAAACACAGGATTGGAGCTTCTGTGCGTCTACATGAAGCCGTTTCTGCAGCTGAACACTAACGTTCACATCTATTCCCACTGTGGTAATCAGATTACTAAACTCTGATTTCTCCCTGGTTTCTTGTGTCATTATTGGTTAACAAGCAACAGATAAAAAGTGTGCGGTTTAATTTATTAGGTTGAGCTGAGACTAACGGGGACAGACAGACTAAATAGGCAGGAGGCACAAATGGGGAGAGCTTGATAACTTGATTTAAGAAGCAACAGTAACACGTGAACACAGCGAAGACATCTGCTGCAGGAGGTCAAGTTTAGTGTGTTGCACGTCATTACATGCTAGGAAACACTCGAGTGAGGGGATGGAGGGCGAGGAAGATGTAGGCACAGGTATGACTCAGGGCAGGGATTAAAAACATGACAAAGACAGAACAGATCGTCCTATCAGAACTGGAATCAGTGCCGTTATACAATCTCTGAGCAAGAGGGACTCAAAAGCATTTTCAAACAAAGCAAATGGTCTTGACCTAAAACTAAAAAAGAGAGACGTCGATAGAAATGTCTGCGTGTGATGCCGGATTATCCCAAATGTCCTCGACCGAAGCTGAACTCCTGGAATTTGAAAACAACACTTCTCATTTTCACCACACTTAAAGTAATTTAAATCAATAATATAAAAAGTGAACTCTCTGTTACCTCTTCGCTTATATAAGGCAGTTGAGGTTTTTGGAGGGTTTTGTGTGTGTGTGTGTGTGTGTGTGTGTGGACTCTGATACAAAGAGATGAAAGAAAGATGTCCGACCCCATCGTCTTCCCTCACAGCAGACTCTGTTAGCATGTGAGCGGGCCGGAGAGTCGTCCCTCTGTGGATTCTCTGGAAAGGCGATGGAGTTGAAATCCCCTCTCAAAGACACAATGGCTTCTTCTGCAGGTGACGTGTGTGAATAACCTCTCTCTCTCTTTGTCTCTGCACTGTTTTCCATCTTCTCTAGTTGCCAGACGCAGGGAGCGAACCAGTGCGACGACCCCAGACGAGATGCCTTCCTACATATGCGAACTCCCGTTTCCATGGAGACGACGTCTCCGTTGTCTTGGAGCAGCCACATGGAGGAGTGTTCAGGCCTGTGCGCTCCGTCCGAGCTCGACGATGCAAGTCCCGCTACCTGCAGCCTGCGCCGGCCCGGGCGCCGCCCCCACCACACCCCGCCCCTTCAGTTCCGCTCCTGCTCCATCCCCATCATCCCCTCCGTCCAGTGCCACCATGACAACGAGGTGTCTTGTATGCAAACCAGCGTCACCCCGGCGACCACAGCGATGTCAGTCACCTGCGGAGCCATGCCCTGCAAGGAGGAGAGGAGGGAGAAAGTAGCGCACGCCACGTTGTCGTCTTCTTCCTGCTCGTCCGCCATTGGCCAGCAGCAGGATGAGGTGGCGCTGCTGCTGGAGGAGGCGCAGGAGCAGCTCAGGGCGTTGGCGTTGGCCCACAGGAAGCAGGAGGAGGGCGGGGTCAGCAGCGGCGGCTCGGCGGCTGCACTGGTGGAGGCCAGAGAAACTGTTTGCTTCCTGAACCTTAACGGAGGAAGTGCTGGTGCGCTGATCTGTAACGGACCCACGCAGACCCAGTTACTTAGCTCCAGCCTATCACACAGAGACCTGTGTCAAACCAGCCAATGAGAGACACGATGTAGGACATTCACTTCCTGGTTGACAGTGTTTGACAGACTCTGGGGTTCTGCATCTGTGGGACACAAATGGAAATGTTGAATTAAAAAAAAAGTAATATCATGGAGATTGTGAACATGTGCTGATGATATGCATTCTGTGTGGATACAAACACTTGTTGAGTGGGCGCCTTTACACCGACGGACAGTACGGACAAAGAAAAAAAATATTTACATGCATTTATTTACAAAACAAGAGAAACACTTCTACTTAGGCAAAAAGAAACCAAATAGTCTGTCAAACCCATGGTGTTTTTAATTGTAAAAAGAATATATAAATATATATATAAATATATATGGATATAAATATATGGAATTCAAAAAGTGACCAAGTACAAAGTTGAAGAACACAGGAATGATGTAACTATTTTTCTTTCTTTTATTTTCTTCTTTCTGTTTTGGAGTTTGTTTTAACTCTGTCACATTTTGGTTCTTGTGTAATTCTAACGGAAGAACTTCATCAATGTCCCGACACACGTCTGCGAGGGTCCAGTCTGACTCTGAGCCTGCACCGGATCCAAAATGGCTAATTCCTCCCTCCCTCTCTCGCCTTCTGAAAATCCGTCTGCGCAGCCAAGAATTACAGTACAGCCCTGTGTGTGTGTGTGTGTGTGGTGAGGGAAGAGGGGGAGAAGAAGTTGGTCAGATGCAGGAGGGCAGACTGTGAGAGACAGACGTTTCCAACCAGTTTTAGTTTTTATTTACAAATTATATTTTCACACACACACACACACTCTCTCTCACTGTGCATTACTTTTCTGTTTGTTGGACGGTCGGATGAATGGACAGAAGGACAGAGGAAGGACGGAGGGCTAATCAGGAGCCAATCTGACATTTTTTTCAACTTTATTTTGTTTTCCATTTTATTTTTGGTTATTAACGAACAATGCTGCTTTCTGGGGGCTGATGGGAGGAACAACCACAGGGTCCGGGAACTGAAACAAGAAATAAATGTCTCTATGTTGTATCCTATGAATTGGAAACTTTCAAATCTCTGTATGAAGTTACACCCAAATGTTTCTGGTGACAAAAAGTACAAAAAAAAAAATGGTTGCAATTCTGGTAAAGATTTTTCAAAGTAAGTTGTTTGGTTGATTGAAGACATTTTGACTCCTTTCGAACACCCTGTCCGAACATGCATGCAGGATAGCATCAGTGCGGATGTACACTGATGTACTATACTCATCCTTTGGCCTCCTCACACACGACCTGGTCTACAGCGGCTTCACACCGGACCTCCACATCAAAGTAGGTGGGAGTTCCCTCTTTTCACCGTGCTGCTAAGAATCCAGAAATCAATCATAAATGATGTTTTTAAAATGCAGTTTCATTTTCAAACCAGACTGCACAATCACTTAACGACAGATCTCCATGCCTACATTTCAAAACACAAATGTTTCCATCCACAAAACTTTGTGTCCACTGACGTCATGAGTCTTTGAACAGATTTTAGTTTCAGTAATAAACAGCTTCTCTTACTTTTATTCCAGCATCATTGGAATATGTTGAATTTAAGAGCAGCTGTCTCTTTACAGATGTTTGATAATGTCATCCATGAAGAGCTGGCCTTGCTAGGGAGGAATTCCACCCATGCGATTGGTTTATTGTGGTTTTATTCAAAATGGGAAGAGAACGTGGAATTTCTTTTTCAGGCAGAAAAATGCAACGTGAATGTTTTGTCCTTGCAACTAAATTGGAACTTTTCAAATTGATTTGATTTATAAAATGTTTGATTTGGAAAAACAAGCCAACTTGATCGTGAGAAAGTGAAGGCTTTGAAAGCAGAAGTAGCAACAATTTTCTCTTTAGATGTGTTTTTAAATCAAAACCACTGAAAAAGGGTTCAGGGGCTCGTCTGAACTCTAAACTGACTAATGGATATTCTCTGTTTTTGATATGAAATCTCAGATCTCATCGCGGCCCTTCTGTAAGCTTTGTGAATGTGGCTTCCTGTTAACAAACTGCTTTCAGGCCACCTTGTTACCATCTTCTGAACCCAACCCGGTCCTCTCTGCAGCACTTTCCTGCGTCATTCAATAATGCAACACTCGAATCTCCCACAATGTCTGATCCTCGAGAACATTCAGCACTCACCTCTTGTTTTTTTTTTGATAAATGCATGAATGGCAAGACTAGATCTTCTTCAACACACACAAATCAGCCCAGAGCTTGCCTGGGTTCTTTCTTTTTATTTGAAGACTCAGTTTGCCGTACTGCCATAAAACCCTCAAAAGGCGCTTTTCTATATCACTTGGTGAACCTCAACAAGTTTGGTTATTTGATACTAATGACCATGAAACCCATAATGTCTTCACCAGAACAAACGCTGGTGACTCATGGAGGTTGATGTGCACAGACACAGTGCAAAAAAAATGTGAACTTGTTTGTTTGATCAACTGTAATCAGTGTATGAGCTTTTAACAGATAAAAGTCTGCAAGAATTGTCTGGATTATTTCTTCTCTTCTCCTGATATGAGACCCTGCAACTGGAAAATCTGTCGACTGCATGCTTTCAGAAAAGAAAATCTCACAGAGCAGGAATATGCACATACATCACATGTGCCAAACAGGCATTTCCTTTTTTAATTGACAGTCCTGTGAGAGTTATTACTGCATCTTGAGAAAACTGCAATTACTTTTGACGTGCAGGTACTTCAGCACAATGTACAACAGAGGAGAGGGAAGCTAATTTAATGCTGGTGTCTCTGCTTTCCACTCGGAGCATCTTTAAATGGCTTTACATGTGCCGGTAATAGAACACAGCTCAGTGCATAACTTCACATAATGAGAAGCAGCCCAGCAAGACAAATCAGGGTGCGTTTGATTACGAAAACCTCACTTGCTTCTCTTTTTGTTAGTCACACAGACACCATATCCGCATTTGTTTGTTATTTGAAGAGTTGTGAGGGGTGTTTGTGTGTATCAGGGAGTTATCGGTGCTTATTGAAATCATTAATACACATTCTGGTGAAAAGAGGGCTTTAACATAGAAAACACTGTTGTTTAATCATTTATTGTAAGACTCTAAACTGTTGCAAGAGGGTCTTTCTTACCATAATCCACAGAGATCAGTGCAGCAGGAAGTATAACAAATAAATCTGGCTGAAATTCTGTTTAAATGTTTAAATTTAGGTTTTTATTTAACCCTAACCCTAACCCTTAAACTCAGATATAAAATATATATAATTTAAAGCAAATATGTTATTTCTACTCCTTTATTTGCTGTAACCTGTGGTCGTCGCTGTCGGCTTGCAGCAGAAAGAGGATTCCACATTAAGTTGGTATGTGGGGACAAAAGATCCAGATCCATTCATGCACATGTCAGGTATGCCTGTGTGCATACAGCTGTGTGTGTGTGTGTGCGTGTGTGCGTGCGTGCGTGCGTGTGCGTGCGTGCGCGTGTGCGTGCGTGCGTGTGCGTGTGCGTGTGTGTAGGCACGCAGTTGTGCAGTTTCCAACACTATTCCAACATATCTGACTGCACACTTCCCCTCTCTTCTCCAAACCAAAGCACAGATTTATGGCATGTTGAGCTGCTTCAGTTGTAGTCAGTCAGACGGCAAAAAATAAGGCAGAGAAGACCATCAGTCCAGTGTGTGTGTGTGTGTGAAAGAGAGAAAGAGACTGATGGCAGGGAATAGAGGTTAGACCATCAGGCCAGAGAGATAAGAGCTACAGCTTGATCCTCCAAAAGTGCTGGACTGCCAGACCAGGCAACCTCATCAGACCTCATCTGAACTGCACGCCAGTTCAGTGTCAGCGAGCCCAGATACTATGAGCATTTGTGTGTGTGTCGGTGTGCATGCATTTTTTATGCTTGCATGCAAGCCTGCTTGTGTGTCAACATCTCTTACTTTACCGTATGCCCTCCTGGCTTCGCACGAACCTCTGCATCTTGATCAGCTACACATCTAGATACCAAACACAAAAAGCAATGATGCAGCTCTTTCAGAGGCGGTTTGATCTGGATCAAGTCTGTGAAAGGTAGAGAAGGCATAAAAAAAAGAGAGGGGAATGAAAAAGCAGGATTCTGCAGTGTGAAAGAAAAGCTAGTCCTTGTCAGAAATGCTGGGACTGGGTAATTCATGCACCAAACTGTGTGTTTGTGTGCATGTGCACCTGATATCATCCTCTGAGTCCGTGTCCTTTAACAAAACGTTCCAGTTCCCGTCCTCGCATGCAGACTCTATCTTCTGCAATTTTCAGTAATAAATAAATTCAAAATCTCTCAAATGATTTTGAGTCGTCTCAGTGGAAGTGTTGTCGCAGCACATCAATAAAACAACATCAAAACACAAAAACATCACCAGATTCCAACACCCACAAACACGCACAGACGCTGAGATTAGCCTGTCGTTCCAGACTGACTATTCTCCATTTTCCTTTCATTTGCAGGCTAAGTGTGCTGGTGTCAGGATCAGCCAGGAGCAAGATCCATTTGCATGTGCAGAGCTTCTAATCTTCACAGGGTTTCAGGAACGCAGCGGCCCATAATGAGTGGTATCAGGGCAGATAGAACACGTTTGCACAGTGTTTCAATGAGAACATGCGTGTGGCACTAATTATGACATCTGTGTATGAAGTATGAGGCAACAGGTGTCAAGTGGGTCAGGGTATTCAGTTCAAGTGAAGCGTGCAAGGGCTTTTCGTTCCAGTCGATTGTCATCATGTCAGCTCCTTATTTTTTTGACCCAAATGCTTTTTTTCCATTTGTCATCTGAAAAATAAAATGTTTTCTTTTTAATTCTTAGCAGCAATTTGCACAGCCCCGGAGCTGCGATGATTCCTCCTGTCCTGGTGAGGAAGGAAAGTTTGTTAAGCTGACACTGGAGCTGCTGATCTACTTTGTTATGTCAGAAACCCAGTTTCACATGCTTTTAAAAGTGGAAGCTCACATCAAAAGAACTCGACCAATTATGTTGTTCTTGAGCAGCTGCTGACAGTGTGGTGGACACACATCTGTTCTCTCCATTACACCATGCTGTTGCTACCACACTCCACATGCGTTACTAGTTGGTAGTTATACATCATTTAAAAACTCATTATAGCTTTTAATCTCAAAAGTAACTTGTAACTAAAGCTGTCAGACAAATATAGAGTAAAAAGTACAACGTAGAATTATTTACATTTTAATAACACAGCAGTCTGAATAATATACATAATATATAAAAATATATTTATAGATATACTATATATACTCCGTTGACTGTGAAGGAGCAGTGACTCCAGGCTGCTGCCTCTGTCTCTCAACTGGTTAATGGACTGCACTTGTATAACGCTGTGGTCTCATATTCACCTATTCACACACACACACACACACACACACGCACACACAGAGATGGCAGCAGGACTTACATGCAAGGCCAATAACCCAAAATACCTCTGTCTTCAGGCCCAGCGCTTCCTCCATCACAACAGTCCAGTACAACAGTTTTTTATTGAACTGGGAGGGTTTGAGGCTCTAATTTGGCATCAATCAGCCACCGGTGGATCTGCAGGTATATTTCATCCTCACTGCCAAACAAATGTGCTGTTTGTATCTGTTTTCATATCTTTGAAGGGCCACTGGCAAAATCATGTTATATGATTTTTAAATAATTGCTTACAGAATCCTCCTGTTGCTTAGCTCCTGGTTTGAAACTCATGGGAAATGGTTTTGACTTCAAGTGAATCGACTAAGAGTTACCTTGTCAGAGCAAAAGCACGTAATAATCCACTGCAAGGTGTGGCAGTATAGAAAATATCGTCATCTTCATCTTCAGCTAGTTTCTTTTCACACGGATCAGGGCTTTTTATAATCAGTCACATAAGGTTATCTAATGTGCAACAACACGGCTATAATTACATCAAACCTATAAACTGCAACAAAGCAGCGCATCAGTTTATGTTAAAATGCAACAGAAGCAACCAAATCCATTTTTCTGTAGAACTGCGACACTGCAAAGGTGTATAAGTATGTGTCAGTGTGAAAAATGCACCTTTTGTTGTTGTCTTATGTATTTTCTTTATTATTTTATCGTCATTGCATGCTGCTACTTTTTTTTCATCCAAGCAGTAGTAAACAGTAACACACTGTTCATCATGAGTGTGGAAACCAGCCCACAGGGAAACACACACACACACACACACACACACACTCACTGCAGAGGATGATGGAGTCACTGAAACAACAGAAGGTGACCCAGTGATCTGAGCCATTGGAGACCGATGTTTGTGGTAACAAATCACTGTTTAGGACATTAAGTTGAATTCCATGGTCTATAGTGTAAAATGGCGCCATGAGACTGAAAGTATTAGCAGCAGCAAGGAGGAGAAAAAGTGTCTCAGCTTTAAGGAGGACAGACCTTATGTAGTGCAGTGCTCCAAAACCTTCTCCAAGTTGCGCTTATTATTAATAAATTATACCCTTCGACAGGAAAACCAGGGACCTGGGAGATAACGTAGGTCTGTGATTGCTGGGGGCAAATTCTTTTCATTTTTCTTTTTTTAAGAGAGATTCAAAAACAACATGTTCAAAATAAGATGAACCAGAAGCCAAGTGACAATTAATGATTAATTACACATTTTGACCATCTGTTTCAGTGATCTGTGTGGGGGGTGTTTAATTGGAATAACATCCAGAGGGCAGCACGGGGTTTTCATGGGGGATGCAGTTTTCTTTCAGACGAGCAGAAGCTCAAGAACCGCTAAGCATTACAGAAAAACCTCAGCTGGCAGGGGACGGATACAGTATATTCTCCACCTCTTTGCTTTAATAATTCAAAGGTTTCGTATTTTTACAGAGGAGCAGAATAAATAAACAAGTGGTTGACAGACTCTAGATTTCTATTATAAGTAGAGAAGTAGAAATTTCTCAGACTGATCAACCCCAAACATTGAAACGTTTGATTGAAGCCCATTAGTCCAGCGTCACTCAAAGGTTCCTCTTTCCACCGAATTAAATATAGAAGATATCCACTCTTGGAGCATCATGTTTGCGCATCTTTTCATCCATTCATCATGTATCTCTTTTCTTTCTCATATTATGTTCCTCTGGTCGCAGTCTGTACTTGAGAAGCATTGTTTGCTTTTCATTACAGTGTCATTATTGTGTGACGATGGCAAACTTTAGTCATTATGATGACATAATTAAAGTGCCATCTCAAGAAATTAAAAGCTAATATTGAGATTAAAAACACTGTAGACCTGTCCCCTCTGACCTGGTGTGTTCATGTAAGAAGAACTAGAACGTGGGACGTTTGCTTATTAAAGAACGTGCGTTACAAATCATCAGCAAGCATCCGCAGTGTGTAATTACTTCCACTGCCTGAAGGGGGAGACAAAGGTTCTGCACTCCTGCTTTAAGGAAACTTGCAAACACTCAACAAGTCAAAGTTATGTTGTGTTTTGCAAAGACTACTGGATTCCCTTCTTTAAATAACACACCAAAGGCTAAATGTGCTTGAAAGTATTAGATAAAACATCAGTGAACAGGAAACTCCCAACCTGTCAAAGTAGCTTTCACTTCACAATATTATATAGTCTGTCTATCTTCCGGTCTTTTATATTGCAGGTATTGTTTCATGTGACTCAGGCAGAGCTAATGAATAAGCCTTTCTCTGGCAGCTGTCATCTCCCTGCACATTATATTCAGTGTTGCTTAATAAAACTCAAATTCAACCTCAAACACAAGAGAAAGTGAAAAAAGGGAGGACATTGCGTTTTCCCTTCAGCTGCTCTGTACTGGCCAACAACGGGACCTTGGATTGCACTGTTGTGTTCCCAGGTGGGAGTTAGTGAGAACGTGTTGAGCAGGGCAGCGTTGGAGCATCGCTGGAGAAGAAAAAACCTTCTCGGGATAAGGTCAAGTGTACAAACTTAAATGAGAGGAATCAGAGTTGAGACATGTTGCTTCTATATTTAGTTGCAGCTGCGAACGCCTCACAGGCTCCAGAGGCAGAGGCCTTGTTAGCAGAGTGAGAGCAGAGATGCAGAGCCATGAGTTTGTTGAAAAGGTCCTGAATGTACAGCAGTGTATGGAATGAGTGCAGTGGTACGGACGCACTGACGACCTCCAGTCTGCCTGAACTGATGAAAGCCTGTGAGATTCACAGCTTATTTGTTGAGCTCATTCACATGCAGTCATATTACAGCTGGGTTTAAGAATAAAAGGTTTATATAGAAGAAGGATGCTTGTGCTGAAAAGGTCACAGTGTGTTGGACTTGAAAATAATCAGAGTAGTTAATACGAAAAGGGATGTTTGATGTGACTTTCAGGAATGTAAGATATCTAGAGGGATTTTAGAAAGATACATTAGCACCTTAAGTTCATGTCATCTTTTATTAATACAGACCTACAAATAAGGGTAAAATGGCAGAAAAGGTACATTTCTAAAGACATTCAGTCTCATCCTGCAAACATGCAGTACAGAAGAGGAGGTGTGCAGATACCCTGTATCGTCCACACGTGTTGTGATGGAAATATCAGCGTTGGCATCAGTCCTAGCTCTCCACCTGCATAGTACTAAACTGTGGCTTTTTTTAGCCTGTGCTGACTCCCGGGCGTTGTGCAGTGATGCTAACATGCACAGTTATCCACACGTGCGCGGTGGTGGGAGGTGGTGAAAATGAACGCATGCAAAAACAGAGGAGGGAGGACAAGTGAGTTTTCTTCAAGCGTTCATGTAGTGCACGCTGCATGAACACGAGCCCTGGTTTCCTCAGACGTAACAAGATGTGTGAAAGTGTGTGTGACCGACTACCAAAGCACGAACGCTCGCAAGCTAGGGAGTAGCATGCTCATTAGCAAACACTGCGTAAATAAACCTGTGCTTTCTCCAACCATTAACGTGACCAAGTAGACATAAGTAGACATAACGTGACAGAAGAGACATCCCAGAAAGTACGATACTGATGGTCCTCTTCGCAGACACACAGCAGCAGGCTTGTCTCACAGGCCCACCACTGCATTGTGTTTTTGTTGTCTAACAACCTGCTGAATTAGCCCGAAGTAAAACCTTTTAAATGTCTCACCAGTCAGATCCACATCACCTGGAATCCCACAATGCCTTGCAAATCCAATCACTCGTGTCCTGTACAAAATGAATGCGGTATGAGTAGGTACTGCCTGACACCACCTGCATGACTCCACCCATCTTAACATAAGCTGGTTTGTTTGGAGACAAACACAGAACAACAAAAGTGGCATTGTGACTGCATTTGCAAACCCGCCGGTTGCATGTCCATCTTAGCTGTTAAGAGTTTCTTCAGGCACACAATAAAAACATTAGTCACAATGAGGGGGTCGACCTCCACGTGTTTTCTTCTGTCCATGAGATACAAACAGTACGGTCTGTCTGGATTTTGTTAATGCTAAACCAGATCTGATTGTGTTGCTGTGGTTAAAGCTCTTTATTAGTAGTTTCTCTCTCATGGTGTCTAACTGCAAAGAGCTGCAGGCTCTGCTGCAGGAACAAACACTATCTGCATGTGTGAAAACTTTCACACGGTACCATCTTACCTGTGGTTTGGATCAATGAACTGTATTTCAACCGACCAGCTGGCCAGTTCTCCAATTAGAATCAATGATTCAATCTATATAAAAAAGATATGTTAATGTTTACCCTCATATGGATTCACTACTTCAGGGTTTCTACACATTCTGACCAGTGAATTTTCAAAACCTTTCCATAATATTTGACCCCATTTCCACGACTGTATTAAAGTTTAAAAATCACAGGGTCCAGGCTGCGGTCTCCCTCTCTCTTGAGACATCCCAGACGTTTGTGGATAAGCAAACTGCTGGTGCTTGCTAACTTTAGAAATTCCCGCCGCCAACTAGTTGCATACGCGTGACATCGTACATCGTGATACTCCACTAGCTTTTAAATTACTAACGTAATAAATAAAATTAAAAAGTAATGTTTTTTGGGGGGATTTTTAGGAACATATTTAACAGTTTTTCTAATTTCATAACAGGTATTTCATGACTGTGAGATCCTTCCTACTTACTAAATTAGCATATAGCATTAAGTTCATGTAAAACAATCTGCATTACAGAAAGTGTCAGACGAATGTGCTCATATACACATCTTCTCAATCACATGACTTCTCTTCATATGTCTGACTCATATTCTTATTTTCTTTTCATGGTTGTGAAACATGACAGACATTACTGTCAATACCTCATGAAGTATAGGTCTACTTAGCCCATTTCTGTCTTTTAATCTTCTCTGTGTTTAGAAATGCAGACATTTTAGTCCACCCCCGAGCTCCCCCGCCTCCAAAAAAGCTATTTGAAGTTGCAAGTTGCAAAGAAGCGATTCATTTTAGTCATTAAATCAAATGTGCATTATCTCGCGCTGCCCAAACAAACATTAATCATCGGGCATAATCTCGACAGGTAATCTCCTCTCCCCCCCCGAACTTGCCTGTGAAAGAGATAAATAAATATATTTACAGCGCCCGTTCAGGAGAGAGAAGGCATCCTTGCAAAATGATGTCATTAGTGTTGAACGATAGCTCTTACTACTTCTGTTTGCTGTTGAAAAAACAAGTCGGTGCATTCAATAAGCCGTAGCTCAAGATCAGAATCAATAATAATATTCTCGGGCAAGTGAGTCTAATGGTTGGAGAATCCCATCACCTACCAGACGCCTTCAGGCAGACACTGCTCCTGTGTGCAACCCTAAAATCACTTCATCAGCGTTCCTGACGCACACATACACAGGCACACGGCAGCGGAGTCCAAATAACCACCCGTTATTTTGATATTAGTCATGGAAAACTATTAGAAATGGATCCACATCGCCGACTCCTTCAGGTTTCCAAGGAGAGTGAAATAATCCCGGATGATGACGGTTGAGTCGAGACAGAAGCGTCTCACCTGGAGTTCCTCTTCTCTGAATCCCTCTCACACTGCCGGTTAGTAAGACGGCAGTGACAGAGCAGACATGTCAGCACAGTGACACAAAGATGCCTCCGCTTACTTAAAGCTGCACGAGAAAACGCCTCGGCAGCTTGGCGTCAGTACAAAAACGTGAACTTTAGAACCCAAGAAGTTTAACATGGCGTCTGTAAATCATGTTTAAATCATCAAATAGAACTCATGTGATGTTAATACGGGTAAACATGTCAAGCTGTGGCAGGAATTTTAATAAATCCTCAAGGCACTTTTTTCCATGTGTTTTCTTGTTATCACAGAGCTGAGTCATAAATATTCCACATGGATAATGATATTAGTTGTTTTATCACCACAGAAGGTCTCTTATTGGATATGTTTGGTTTATGGACACATAGTTACTCAGAGAAATGAATCCATGACTTACTTTGTCTCCTAAAATTGTTAAAAGAATGTCCTTTTAAGCCACCAACTTAACTCTGTTAAAACCTTAATATCTACATCTCACGATCTGCCTCCTGGTCACAATGATCTTACAGCTACAGGTGCCGTCACTGAACATTTCTGCATTCAAGCTGAAGAAACAGGACGTGTTTCAACCAAACACCATTTCTTTTGAGGAAAGACTTCATTTTGGAAACAGGGCTTTTGCTTTTTGTCACTTCAGAAACATTCTTCTCCAATGTTGCTTTGCAATTAAAGCTGATGGAACAGATTCATACTGATGTGGAGATGTGTGCGGCTTTAAGTGAAAGGTTTTAAACACAATGGAGTCACAGAGAATTAAACTGGTCTCCAGATACATGTGAACTGTAACTAAATGCATGCATTCACACACACACACGCACACACACAGTGTGTTCTCCCCCTCAGCAGCCTCCATCAGAGCATCTCTCCTCCATTTCAAACCCCAGAGGAGACTCATGTCCTGCCCTCGAATCATGGAAGACAAGACTTTGCTGGGCTTTAAGACTGGAGCGCGCCTCCTCTTCTCACTTCTTCCTCTCCTCTTTGTCTTTGTCGCAGCCTCCTCGCAGTGAAGTAAAGGATAAAAAGTAAAGTAAAAGTCCGTCTGCCTTGTTTATCAGCAGCATCTTGTCAGGGTTGATGGATCATTACGATTACCTAATCTATCAGAGAGGTTGTTCCTCAGGAGTTCCGGCTAAACTTTCTCATCTGAACAGTGTAGCATTCCAGCCGGACTTTGTTCAGACGATGACTCAATGATGATAACTGATGGACTATGGTGGGGTATTCCAACCCATTTATTCAGTAACAACCATAGACACACCGTAAGAGCT
>JAVQJL010033151.1:0-12227 GCA_036024295.1 Nannoperca obscura
TTTACATCTCTCCATCTGGCTCCCTTGGTCTCTCTAACTTACTCAAGAAATGCTGCTATGGTGTAATCAGAAATAAACACAGAGATTTAGTTATCCAGCTTCCCACCGTCTGCCACAGCAGCCGTGGCCCTCTTCAAAAACTGCGGGGAAACACTCTGCCGGCTCTTGTGTTACAGAGGGAACAGTTCATTTTCATGTAGTGAGCATATCTAGCTCTGTGCTAGGTAGAATGTAATGCGCTCCAAGACCATTGTCCATTACTCTGCACATGATATCACGCCAACTGTGTGATGTAGTCTGTCTCTTTGTCGATTAAATTCAAATGAGCTGTATTGGTATGAAATGTAACTAAATAAATACATGAAATCGCTCACACTGTCACTTACTGTCTTTCTCTCTCTGGGCTACTTATCTGGTGGCTGTGTGAGATGGCCACAGCACGTCATGACTGAGTTCATGTTTTCTTGCTTAATAAATGACACAGAAGCTTTTAAGAATGTACATGGGCAGTTTGCTCTGTGGGTGAGGAAAGTTTGATTATTTTATGTTTGAATGTGATTTCTAAAGTGCGCTCTGTAAGGCTCATTATATCAGATAGTTGCCTTTGTCTTCCTTCCATGTGCCTGGAGTGTGATCGGGAGGTGTGCGTGTGCGTGCGTGTGTGTGTGTGTGTGTGTGTGTGTGTCAGTTCATTTGTTTGGCTTGCTGATGTCTTTGTTCTCATTTTAAGGTTATAGTTTATTAAAAGAAACATCAAAGAATCTCTCTCTCTGTTTCCCCATCTCAGTCTCTGCCTGGTGTTTTCTGTCCAGTGCATGCATACCTGTCCTGAGATGTTCACATCCTCGCACATCAGCACTGTGGTTTCACTCATAAACCCATACTACACTGTTCTGCAGCATAAAGACAGGCAGTGCCTGCACCTGCAGTATTTGCTGTCTTCCATTTCCCACAGGACATTTTGAAGGGAAAATACAGAGTGCCTCTCTGAATAAAAGCTGTGAAGTCTTGCCATTGGCACTCACGAATCTCAATAGAAAAAGTCTGTGGAGATGCTAATATATTATAATGGTACCAGGAGATTAATATAAGAAAGAGTGAGATTCTCTCTCAGCAGAATCCCAAGCTTTTTCTGCTTTATCACAATCTTATTCCAAGATCATAATTCATCAGATTGATATGTTTTGTCTTTCTTTTTTTTTTTTTCATCTGTAAACATTTTGTCACTGCAATAAATATTCACTTAGTAGATAATTTTCACTCATCCTACCGAATTCCTCTCACAAAGTCTGATCCTCAATGAACAAGCATTTATGTTAAAATGTGTAATTAAGGATGGAGTTTAAGCCAGTCGATCTTTGGCCTCCTTCGACTTATTTGTGGTAGATAACTTCTTTGTGTCATCATTGTCACCAAAATGGACATGATCATGACAAAACTGACAAAATCAACAAAATGCAGACAAAAGCGAGGTCTTGGACGAGGTATAAAATACATGTGTTGTAATTTATGTAATAGGGGATATATTTGATAATAACCTGAAATGTAATATCATAGCAACACTTTACTTTGTGTTTATAAATGTTGTCTTACACATAGAGATGATTACTGTTAGAGGGAAATTACTGTATTTGGAAAGTGTTTGCACTCTGCTTTTGTGGAGCTAAGAAATGTACAATATGCAGCACTGTGTGTTTATATTTTCAGCTTGTTGGGTAATATACTGTTTGTGTGTTCATTATTTATTCAAAACATTAATATTCATACAGATTGATTGGCAACCATTGCCCTAATTAATTTCTGCTCTCGTGGCATCATTAAAGTGCATGACATGATGCAAAACCCAACATGAGGGTCTCCAGATCATAAACATCATAATTGTTTTCCTTACTTTCCTCCTTTTTTCTTACTCTCGATCCCCCAAACCTCACGTTCTTTTTCTTCCTCAATTTAAAATTTGTAATCCTCACAAAGTCAAACTGATTGAAATCATTCTACTGTGTGTAATGTAACATAAGGCTGTAACTACACTATCACTTATTAACTAGAAATGGAGACGTGCATACACCAATGTCCATAAAGTTTGGACAAATTGCTCTAGAAAGTTTATAATGTATTATTCAGTCATTTCTCACCAATACCCAATCCATTTAACAGATGCCAATCTAGTACTACAGCATCACTGGCATGTCATTTGTGCCACCACACAACTGAATTTGAATCTGACTGTGAGACATGGAAATGGCTGTGAACTTGAATGGATTAATTATTGGATTATTCAGGGTGTTGAATAATAGTTTGGAGCCGTTGTTGGTAAATCAATAATTGAAAAAAGCATGAAATGTAGATCAATGCATCATTTATTAAAATAAAATACATTTATCATTAAAAAACAAATAATTTATAAAACAAATCTATAATATATAAAAAATATATTGTGTCAATAGACATTTTACAATGTTTTTGGAGCTCATAACATATTCCACAAATATCGTGTTTGCATTTACTTTCTAGACCAGGTCATGTCAGGTATCAAGTGATCAAATCCTTTTTAATCCACTTTTAACATGTAAAAATCAACAGGAAAATAAGTATAAGGATTGGTTTACAGTGTATTGACATTCATGTTTAAAATTTTAAATGAGTAACTACGCACTGATGAGTGTTAACATGCCTCCTGGTATCACAAATATCTATTAATTGATGGTTGTTTCTGTATTGGGTTGCTGCATGCCCTTTTCTTCCTCTCTCTTTCTCTCACTCTGTGTGTGTGTGTGTGTGTGTGAGTATTTGTGTTTTTGCGATGGTTAGTTATCTTTTGGGTTTGGTGCAACCTTCTGCTCCTGCTTACTGCCTCACAGCCATACTGTAAAGCCCTTGTGACTGTCTGCCCGCTGGCACACCAATCTACAGCCTGTTCTGGCATTAGGTTGCCATGGAGAAAATTGCCTGAATATTATTGCAAATAGACTGACTCCAGCGTTGGGAGAGGGGGGTCATTTTTTATTGGCAACAAAATAACGTGATTTCCTAGAGCTCAAGGCCACATGGCATTTAAAAAGTAGTTCTCTTCCTGAGGTTATTGCTATTTGTACTTAATTGTGAAATTTAAATGAGATTCTTGAAGGCTCCCCTTTGCTTGTGTTCCTGCTTTTATTATTACAGTTGTCTCCTGAATATGTAGTATTTTTATATACTTAAAGTGTGTAAAATCTAGCAACAGTTGGACAGTTATATAAGGTGTTTAATACCTGTATCATCCTCTTGACTGTAGTAGACAGTGTTCTATAAAATCCACAGGGAAATGTTGCTTTGCAATCCTCTCATTTCCCTTTGTGGCTCTCTGCCATTTTCACCTCCTAATCTCTTCCTCTTCTAAACTATCTATGTGCAGGCTGTTTGTCTGGTCTCCACTCCATGTCCCTTCTTCCCCACTTTTTTCCCTCTGTGAATTATCTCCCTTCTTTTAGTTTTCCTCTTTTTCTTTTCTTCCTCTTATATCTTCCACTTTATTTCAGTGTTTACTGATCTGAGTGAAGTGTACCTCCTCGTCTCAGAGCTGTCTCTCATTTAAATGCACCACTTCATTATGTGGAGCCTGCAGCCACAGACCTTTTAGCTGTTTCCAAAAATGTATCCTAAAAATGGATTGGTACTGTGCCAGAGATCTGCAGAAGTCATCACTCAAAAGGTACTCAAAACTACGGCATGTTTTATAACAAAAAAAACTTTGACCTATAAAACTCTGACTTTAGTTACGCCTGCTGCTAGCAGTGCATTTGTAACAAGTTTGCAGCCAAGTGTTGGACTGGAAGAGAAGGAAGGTTTGCAAGAGGGTTGTTGTTGTTTTAGTTGAAAGGGGGGCCGGATTCGTCAAAGACCAGACAGTATAGATCAAGTGTGTTGAAAAGGATAAAGTCTATCACACTGCTCTCTGCTCCTCAGAGATATGGAGCCAGCCATGCGTGTGCATTGTCTGCCTTTATTCAAGTCTCTTCTCTCCAGGGAGGTCTTTTTTAAGACTACACACATTCATAATCTGCCCATTATTGACTTAGGATGGCTTTGAGTAAATTGAAGATGGAACTTTCCTTTTGTAAGTCACTGACTGTTGTTCACAGGGAAGATTGTAGCTCCAATATAATTCAGCCTCAGCTTCAGCTACAATAGCCACCACTTTGCTTGTTTGTGTTCTTTTTCGGCCACAACTCCCACAACAACAAATTTGTCCGCTTTTTCTTTTTTTCACCTGACAAAACACTTTCTTATCAGATTGGCATACTTAATTTGATACAATCTTTAACTATTGCTTTTTCTTTTTGTCCTTTTAATCATGACTTTGTCTCTGCACAGCACTTTGAATTGCATCCGTGTATGAAAGGTGCTATATAAATAAACTTGCCTTGCCTTAATGTCATACAACCAATATGGGAATGTGATAATACCCATTCAATATCATTTTTTTACATTACAATTGATTCAATTTATTAAAAAAGTTGTGAGTAACTATTTAGTAAGAGTGTTTTTTCATGACTTTGTCAGACGTGAGGAAAGCTACTGAAGTGCTCTTTCTATCCATGTTTGCATCACTGCATATGTATTATTCACCCCAATGAAAATAATGCAGTTCAATAAAAGAGCCTGATGACAAATAGGATTTATAATTTTTATAATCTTGGTGGTTTGTTGAGACTCAGAGTAGTGTTGATTCACCTGTATGTTAATTTTAAAGGTTTTAGTTTGGGTTGTTGATTTGAAGAGGTAGGGTTCGACAGGGTTAACTTTAGAAAATAGGTCCTCAAAACTCATTACACTAATTAACCATTTTAAGTTTCAGTAAGCTACTTTACATTAAATTGTACTTCCACCTCTGTTGTTTGTCATTGTTGGTTCTCTTCACTGAATGTTTCTGAAGGGTCCTTAGCAGTGGAAAAGGGCTATATGTATGTGGGCAGGCTATCAGTGTGGATCAGATGTAATATATGCTTGCGCAGAACTTGTGTGTGACATTATTCATATAAATCCGAGGCGTTGTACTGTCAAAGTATTTGCCTGTGTGTGCAGCACTCATACAATGCAGGACAATTTGTGTAACAGCCAAGGACAGCAGGAACAGTTTAAAAGTAGGCTGTGTGACGTGCAGTTGGATATGTTTTGCTGCAGTAGCTCACGCTTGTGAACTCCATTGTGCCAGACTGTCTACAGACATTTACAAATCACTGAGGTATTACCTCTGAATTGCTCAGTAGGTGTGTAATGATTCTCTCATTGCATCGATGCATCAATTATAAATGCCAATTCAATGAATCGATCTGCTAAACGAAATAATCAAATTACTTCGGCTTCAGTAGCAATCAATATGAAACACTTTGAATTACAAGGTGGAAACTGACACCACTGCTACAGTACCTTTACTAGCACTGCTGCCACTGACAGTAATATAAATGCTAAGAGTAACACTGCTAATGTCACTACCACTTAGGCCACTGCTGCTGCAGTCACAACTACAAGTAATATTACTGCTCAGTGCTGTGTGCAGAACCCTGTTCAGGAAATCAAAAGTAAACGCATTTCTTTAATGTGTCCAACTGTTCATTTTTCTTCATTTCTAATCAGTATAGAAGAAACCGTTTTGGCTCATCATTACTGAATCAATTTGTGTTTCCCAACTGAATCACATCATGAAAGAAACATCATAATAATTTGTTTGGAAGCGGATTGCCAGCTTGAATAATTAAATTAAATTGCTGTCAAGCCAGCAATCCATACACCTACTCGTCAATTTTTTTTTATGTGTGGAAAAAAATGTGCCTTTCTTTGCCATTCTACTGTGGAGCTTGGGAGCTTATCCTGCCCACAGGTTAAAAACCATACACTATGCACAGACCTTGAGTCAGCCTTGAGCTTTCTCCATGGGGAATGACCTCCTAGCATTCTGCATGCCAAACCACAGGACTGTTCAGGTATTGCGAGTGAAGAGTCACTGTACAGCCATGTTTTTGTTTCCAGTGTTAACAATCAAATGAGGTTTCTCTTCCCCTGCTTTCCTTTTTCATCTGAGCACTCCAATCCTGGCTTTAAGGAAATATTACTAGCAATGTAATATATGTGGGTATCAAGAAGAGTATAAATGAAAATAAGAATTAAAAATAAAACAATAGAGTTATAGGTGAGGGGGAAATTGTTACTCAGAGGTGCAACTGAAAGATCAGATTAGTGCTCAGACAGTATTACATTTTCCTGTGAACACTTCTTTTTACCCCTGCTCCACTAAAACATGAAACCGCAAAGACAATCTGAAGCCTAGTGTACACACAATAAATAATTTGACTGTGACTGAGGACATGAGACGAGTTATTAAGAAGTTATTCGTTTTTTTCTGCTGTTTGTCCAGACTGTCTGCCATGGAATGTCTTATATCTTTGGATAACTCGCAATGGGTTTTTTTATTTCATATTTTAGCATTTAATTTATTTTTTTATATTTCATATCCTGTTTGGATGCCAGCATAATGCCTTGGATTTTTCTTGTTAATATTTTTATTGCACAACCAGTCAATTTGGCATGAATATTTGAAGACTCCTTGAAATGAAAATCAGGACTCAGTGCACAGTTAATTTTGATAAAAGGGAGTTAGCAAGGTTCTATGGTTGAATGTATCTTTTCTTCTAATTTGAGGAGATACTTAAAAAAAACCACATCAGCAGTGATGAAATACTTAAATGTATTATGCCCATATATATTTCAGAAACTTCACAAGTACTTTGGAAGAAAACTTTGAATGTCAGGCCATTTCAGTTATAGATTTACACCATGCATATTATTTCAGATTCCTGCCTCCTGCCGCCTGTGATCTTCCACAAGAGACTGGTGCATCAATCAAGGACCAGCATGCCATGTTTTTTTTATTTTACTTCAGGGGGGCTTTAATGTAAAAGAAGCAAAAAATCATTGACAGTCATTGAACATTACTTCTTCTCTTCTTTTTTTCTTGAATCCTAAAGAAAAGCCTGAAGAAAAGTATGATCTTTTGAGGAAAGCAGAATGAAGAAGTAAAAGCTCTGTGATGCTGGATATATCAGGCTCCCATCTGAAGCGTGACACCTGGTCAATTGCAGGCTGATTCGATTTAGAAGAGACAAGACAAAGAATGATGGTGAAATAACAAGGCAGCTGGACAGCCTTCACGACTCAGGCACTGTTGGTGATCAGGCAGCTTCTTCCTGGAGTTTATAGAAAGTTGGTAGATTAGTTTTTCATCTATAACTGTTTACAGTGGACAGTGGCTTTGTGACAAAATACATTATTTAAATAATACAAGTTATAAACATTTGTGTTGAGAACAGGCAAAGGGTGAATGAAAAGACCATCATGTAGTGTTTAGATGTATATACAGAGTATATATGGATAAAAGTTACTTTCCAAAATGTATGGATTTAAAATGAAACTATGAATGTCTGTGTAATTAGTGACTAATGATCCATGTAGAGCTATTAGAGAGTGTGCGGTACGGGTGCGTGGGTGCCATCATGCAGCTCCTCACCCAGAGATTGGAGTTATGTGTAGTGGTTACAGTATAATACAGCCAGATTATTCTCAGCCTGAATAATGTAGAAAAAAGTGCCTGCCATGTGGAAAGAGTGCTGTTCACAGTAGAAGATGATTGCAGTGTACTTTCGCAGTGTTCGTTCCATTTTCATTCTCCTCCTTATCCTTTGTGGGCAAAGACCAAGCAGGGTGCCGCATGAGCAACTCCCCCTAAAATCTAAATGATGCAGGGGTTCTTCAAATTGTATTTTCTAAAATAAAACTGACATGAAAGAATGGAGCCGTTGACCCAGAACATGCCAGAGGCCTTTCGTTCAAATGGTACTTACAACCTTCTGGTTCTTAGCCTTTGATAAAGAGTTTGTCTCAGATATACAGTAATTTAAGATGGATTTAAGACTGTTGAAAATGGGCGCTACTGGTCTGAATGCAGAACCTTTAGTTGGTATTCACATGAATTCCTTAGCAATTGAGTCTCATTACTGAACATCATTACTCTACTTTCTTATCTGCATACAGAAGCCCTTGCCAACTAAAACATATTTTTATTTCAGACTGCTCTTCTCAACTAAAAGAAAGGCAATTTCCACACATTTGGATTTCTGATTTTATTCCAGAGACTGGATAAGCACTTTTATTTTTGCATAGGCCTACTACTCGATCTTAATAGGAAGTAATACTATAGGGATGAAGCTCTCACCACCACCACCATACATCTGTCTTCCATCTGTGTTGCATTACAACTAATGGTGTGTGCAGGCTATTTTATCTCAGCTGTTGTACAGTAGGACTGATTGGGAGTGTTGTAATACAGAACTCTTAATTTTCCTAAGTGTTGTTAGGAAAATTAAGAGTTCTGTATTACAACACTACAGAATGTGCCACTTTATGGCGATGGAGTAGTTTTACTTAGCCAGACCATATTTCATATTTGCTATACAAATGCAGTACATAAAAACAGTTTAGTTGTTTTTATCTTATCATGTCACCTCAAGATATTGCATCTCACCCCTCATGAGTGAACGTGATCATGATCAATGTTCCTAATCAGAAGTTAGATACACTGAAGACTCTTTAAGAACAACGTGTCTAGAAGAAAAAATATATATATTTCTTCACGTTATTTGTGTTATTAGTATGCCAAATCACTTTGAGTCACTAATTGACTGCTTTGCCTTAAAACCTTTACACGTTTCTGTTGTGGGTCTTACTGAAACTTGGTTAAATGACCCTAAAGTGTCTCTCTACTCCATAAATTGCTACAACCATCTTTTCAGCCAAAGAAAAGACAGACCAGTGGAGTATCTCTCTTTGTCCATTACATACACTCTAGGACAAGATTTAGTGATTGGTAATCCTAACAAAGATAGTTATATTGAATCAGGTTTTTTTTGGCTGTGTGTATAGACCACTGAGCTGTAATTAACTTTTTTGTTGATAATATTGATGAACATCTGAACACTATTAACAAGGACTGCAAACCCTGTTTCATATTAGGTGATTTCAATATCAATTTACTACAACCCAACTAAGAATAAATTGTTAATCAATTATTTGCAAATGCCTTCTATCCCCTTGTTACACAAGCTACTCGAATAACTTTATAAACAATAATATTACCAACTCTAATCGTAACTACTAATATATCAGACCACCTCCCTATTTTTGCAGTTTACCATTTTACTGAGATTAAGCAGGTTGTTGCAAATACTTTCTTAAGAAATTTTAAGATGTCAAATGTGAAAACGTTTTGTTGATACACTATGGTATTAAATGGAATAAAATTATAAGAGCAAATGATGCATGTCAAGCATATCATCTTTTTAGTGATGAATTCTTCGACACTTTCAATGCATTCTTCCCACGTGAAAATCGAGCCATTAAACCTAAACCAGAATAGATAGCTGGTTCAAAAGCAATAAATTATCCCTTATTGCTAAAAAGAGTGCTTATATGATTTTCATGACTAAAAACAGAACTATATATAGCTAATGATAAGTTCTTAGGCTTAATCATTGATGATCAGATTAATTGGAAAAAAACATCTGTTATGTGTCAAACAAAGTTGCAAATATGATTACGGAGAGTAAGACACATCTTGTCAAGAAAACATTTTCTGGATAATATTATTACTCTTTATCCTTTCTTATGTTATGGCAACATAGTATGGGCAAGTAAATATAAAACCAGTCTCATAACATATTTTTATTAGACAAAAAATGTGTTAGAATGGCCACTAACTCTAGCTGGACCAGCCTATTATTTCAATCCTTGGAGAGGTTAAACACTTTAGACATCAATAACCTTCATATACGTACCTATGTATTTCACTTTCTTAACGACTCACTTCCCATTTCCTTTCACAGTTTCAAAGTAAATCTCAAATCCAGTTTTAACATAACTAGCTTTGGCCATTTTTAAATTAGGTATAGAGGTCTAGTTATATGGATTAGCTTTTCTGCTTCAATTCGCAGCAACTCCTCATTTGTGACTTAAAAAAACTAAAGTATATTATTATGTAAATGAGGTAAACGAGGTATGATACAGTGTATGAAAGCAGTGGAAATATGTTATTGTAATCCTTGTTTTTCTTTCTTTTTTCTTTTTGTCTGTTTGTAAATCTGTGACAGCTGTTTTTAATGTCAGTGTTGGGTTACTTTTACAAGCCCCTGGGTTTTTTTCCCTCCCTTCTGTGCATTTTCTTATTTTACTGTATATTTCTTTATCTTAAAAAAATCTTATTAGATGCATAAATATCAGCTTTTCATCATGAACCTAAAGTCATTCCGTTTCTATCTCCATTGTTGTTGTTTTGTGTTGTAGGAGGATTGTGGCAAAAACAAACAGCGCAGCGCACCAGGCTGTCTCGATCCAGCCTTTGGAAAGCGCCTGTGTCTCTGTTGTGGATGTGAGAGACTGAGAAATTGAAAAAACTAAATGAGGTTCAAAAATATATAAAGGTTCTGCATATGTTAATCCCTTGGTCTGTTTTGCAGAAAGCCTTCCCAGTATGCAGAAAAAGTTCTAAAAGTGCTACTCATATGATGTAGCTTAGTAGAATGCTTCAGCCATTTATCATTGTTATGTAGGCTATCATGGGACCTTGCACAAGAGTCCTTTATAATAAGTGCTCTATTCTCTCATATTTTCAGTGCTGCCACACAAATGCACGCACCCCACACAGCAAATACGCAGTTTAGCCCTTCTGTTTTGCTGCATTAGATTTATATACCTTGGTGCAGCATAATACAGTATCTTTAAACTCTTAAATCATAAAGAAAAAAAGTACTGTGGCTGAACTCTGGTTCCCCTTCTTACAAATAATTGTTTTCTAAATCATCTTCCAATTATTTTTATGTTCTCTCCTCCCATTTGAGTTTTTCTGTTAAATAATTATAGTCATTTAGTCTGGAAATCTTTACTTCTACTGATCACACCATGTTGTGTTGAAATGAAAGGGTTGTAAATGTCATGCCCATTGCAGAATATGAATGTTTTGCTCTGAATAGCACAATAAAAAATGTTTTGGCGTTAGAAAGTTCACTTTAATAGCTTCATTTATGCTTAGTCACTTAATCCTTGGACAGGTTTCTCAACAACTTGCTGACAGCAAATACAAACAGACAAATTATTAAATGAAGTGATGAAACAATGAACATCTTCCACTCTGCCAGTTCTGGTGTGGGTGTAAGTCGAGGAGCACAAGTTTCACAAATGGATAAGCATAGCTATGAGTAAAAAATAAATGTATGTCTATCATAGACATACATTTATTTTCTATGTAACACTCATATACTGTATATGACTATTTTCAAACTTCTTTTCCAGTCTTTATGGTGCTGTGGCAGTGAGCTTTCAATAACACTGCACAATAGTCCTTGATGTTACTTGCTTTTTTACAAAATTCTGCATCCACACAGACAACAGTGACAACAGTTATTGTCTGTGACACTTTAGTAGTAAATGTATGATTTTCTTTTCATGGTAGAAGTATTGAGAGTGTGAAGTGACCAAATAAATCATATATATGTGTACACGTGCTTACATGGATGATACGATTCTGTAGTTGTCTTGCCATTTGCGCAGTGACTCATAGTAGTCCCGCGCTATAAACTGCTCCACCATCCCATCAGATTTGGGCACAAAGCCAGCTCCCTTACAGAGGTTATTTCAGGTTCTCATGAAGCTATGCAAAGCCCAAGTTCCCATTCTCAATACTCAGAGACTCCAATTCTCAAACTCTGAAGACATTGTTTTGATGTCCTCAACTGTCTTTTGCGTTTGAGGTTCAAGGAAGGGGCTTAATGTTCCATGAATTCAGAACAAGCCCTGGTTCAATGTCTTACACACCCCTCCATTCTTGTAGTCAGCTTGCTGCTCGAGTTCTATGAGGCCACTGTGAAGGATCTGCTTTTTTCTGGTGTGCACAAGCAGTGTAAGAATATGTTGTGTGAGACTATCATATATCATATATATAATATAATTCTTTTAATTCAAACCACGTAATACTTTGAACAGTCCAACATTAATTTTGGTATAGATCTGTGGAAATTAGATTCGATTTTTTGAGCATATCTAGTTGGTTTTGTTATATTTTAAAGCACTGCTTTGTTGTGGTGTGTTCAATGCAGAGAAATCTCTTTAACGGTTTAAAGTCCCCAATATATTTTTTATATATA
>JAVQJL010033153.1:0-11255 GCA_036024295.1 Nannoperca obscura
ATCTTCTAAACAGAGTAACAATTACATTTTCCAAATATTTGGGCACCTGCAAAGGACTTCCCACCTTTAAGTTTCACCACGTCTGAGTTACCAAAGGAACCCTCTCTATTGGATATAAAGCAGTTGAAGCAGATTGCAGCTGACACGTATGTTTCACGTTGCATGTGTCATCTATTTGTCCTCTGGCTTTTCTAATTCACTCCTGTGTCACTCCAAATCACAACTTGTGTCATTCTGAAACCCCTTTGCCTCTTCTCTTTGACTGAAGGTATGTGGTGCAGAGCCTGGATGTAATTGACCTTGTAAAAGCTGAATACAAAGCTACAAAGACAGAACTAAGTGAGTTTAACTTTAAAGTCCCATCCATCCAAATTCTCCTCTTGAAACAATCCAGTGGCTTCTGATATACCTTGATGTTTGTTTGAAATGACACTTTTTGTGGATGTGCTGAACTTAATTCAGGGAAATCTCAAATGGCAGAACTGGCTGTGTGGACTCTGACCTTCCCCCAACAACTTTGGTTCCACTGACTGCCTCATCAAAAGATTTTTCTAACCTTCACTTATCCCGGGAAGGTTCACTGAGTATGCATGCAGTTTTTTTTCACTTCACTTTTATACACTTACACACATTCACACCTGGGAGCTGCCCGGCTCGACCAAAGTCGTCCACTATTAGCCTCAGAAGAATTCCTCTGGAGCTGGTGGGGAATAATTGTCTTGCTCAAGGGCATTTTAACAGGAATTGTGGAGGGAGGGGTGCGTGTTTCTCATTAACTTCCCTGTCCAGATTTTCCCAGCTGTATGGGAAAACTCAACCGGCCACCTCCTGTCATCTCTTTTTTTAGTCTGCATGACTTATTTTGTCTGCATGAGTAACTGATGCCCCCAATCTTCTGTTGTATAATTATATCCAGGGCTGCAGTGCTTGAGTCTGGTCTCTAGGCTGCTTTTGAAATATCTTAGACTTGGTCTACTTTAGTTCTGTCTCATTTCAATTACAAGACTCCTCAGTATAAAAACTTTATCAAGCCCTCATGACATTTTACCTACATCTTTGTCTATTGGTCCTGGTGTGCTGTCTTTACTCGTCAGTTATTTGACATCATGTGTTTCACTCATTTCAAACAAGCTGGTTATTTTGTCATGTTTTTATTTCATCTCGTCTCAACTAATGTAACTCTCTACAGTTATTTCTTTGTTAGGGTCATTTTACTCTTCAAGTTACTTTGTGACATTATGCCTTTAAAATGTGCTTATTTACTTCTGTATTTATTTACTTATTTAAGGCCTCAAAATGACAAGTTCCAATAGACACATACGACTGCAGAGAACACTGTGTCTTTAACATTTAGCTAAAGGATAAATGTATTTCTGGCTCTTCTAAACCCTTTGTCTTGTGAGCCTTTTATAATGCATCTGAAATATAATTAACTTTGAAGGACTTGTCCTTGGTCTCATCCATGGTTAAATGTTGACTTTTTCATCTTCATATCGCATGTATGTTTGTCACATAGAGAGCAGTCAGTCTTGAACCCTGTGTGTACAGTAGGTACCTGGATAGAAACTCCACGTCCAGCTAAATGCTTTGTACTACATTAAAAACATATTAAAATATATAAGAAGCACAGTTAAATGTGTCAAAGGTTCAATACATGCAATGCTCAGGCTGCAAGAATGCAATGATCCTCCCACATATACTGTTGGTCTCACACTAGAGATGTAACACATAGGTCAAATTCAGTCTGCATTACAACCAGCTCTGAAGTTGTTAGATAAGTCAGCTCAAAGCCACTATAACAATGATATATGTGCAAAATAGAGACTTCTGGCTTCAAAAAACCTTAAATTCAATGATACTTGACTAAAATATAAAGTTTTTCATGCCCTTGCACTTGGCACTTTCATTATAGAGAAAACCTGAGGTAATGGCTTCACAAGCTCCACCATGTGAGGAGATGTCATTGTCTTGTGGAAGAAAAGCTATTTTAGTCAGTCAGCCTTAGAGCCTCTATCATTAGACATACATCTTAACACCAAATTATAATGTTCTTTCTGGGTGAACTCTGATCTGCTTTTTATGTATTTTACTATATTAAAGGGTCATGTGTATAGCTAGTGTTGGCTGGTCTGCCAGGCCAACTTTTTTCAGGTAGCCAAACTGGGGAGTTTTAGCTCATTTTGTAGGGCAGGAGCCCAGGGTGCAAGTCCTTGTGTAGGCAAAAGTTTAAATTAATTCTCCCATTAATCATTGTCTACTTCACAGTGCAGGACCAACAAAGTGTTCATGTTTGTGTACTGATGCCAATGTCATTTGCACTGCATGTTATTCTGCTTTATAAGAGGCATCCAGCATAAATTTAGCCTGGTTCCAGCAGTCTGCCCACACATTTCAAATTTTCTTCAGCAATGTCCATACATGTACTCACTGACAGCTAATCTCCTGGGTTGGAAAATAATCAAGACAATCAGAGCTTTGTTGGCGACATCAAGAATGCAGATGTTATCTTCTTGTGCCAGAGCCAAAACAGTGACAGAAAAAGTGCAATGAAACACAGAGAGGTTGACGCAGAGTACACATTGTCTTCAGTTGGCAGTTTAATGTATTTGTAAAATGCATTAAGTTAACTGTTCATAGCAACTGCCATGCAGCTCCCATGTCGACTGAAAGACTTTGTCTTTATTTTCACTATAATTGGTACCAGATTAGTTCTTTCAATTTCAACCAAAATTTGATTAGAAACTCAAGCTGCATTAATTTCATTACTGCCTTTATCTGGTTCTGAACAGGCTCTCTCTACAGTGTACATGTGCACGCATTGATTGAGACAGACTTGTGCTGCCATCCTGGACAGATCAGTGAAAAGTGTGGGTTCCCCCGCTCCTGACCGATGTGATCCTGCTGAACAGTAATGATGACAAAAGTATCTGTGTGACAGAGTGCCCACGCAGACACAGACTGGAGAATCTTGAAGGTTCTTTCATCTTGTGTGGAGGTCAGTG
This sequence comes from Nannoperca obscura, assembly GCA_036024295.1. Lineage (NCBI taxonomy): Eukaryota > Metazoa > Chordata > Actinopteri > Centrarchiformes > Percichthyidae > Nannoperca > Nannoperca obscura. The sequence continues at coordinate 3,003 of JAVQJL010033153.1, forward strand.
GGAGCCGCGAGAGAAGCACAATTTATTGTCCAAACACTGACTTGTAAATAATGGGCAGAAATGGTAAACAGCGGGACGTAATCTCAGGCGTAACTGATGAGATGAGGCTGCAAAACAGGGCTGCAGAAACAGTTTACTTCATTAGTTCAAAAACAGATTTATCTATACTCAGTGGTGTGAAATCTTATCATAGAAACAATAAAACGTGTTTTACATTGATAATCACAAAGAATACACACAGTGACTTGTGATGAATGATGTATCATTATGGCTGTTGATGACATTTGAAATCTATCATATGCTGGATTGAAAAAAACACTTGAATTCAATAACTCATGTGCATTCAGGGAAACTGGAAAACTATTAGTCTCTCCGTCATATCTCGACAGCCCATTTGTATGGAAGATAGTGGCAACTTCTTACAGTCCAAACCATTCTTTATGCATTGACAAACACAATATATTTTATGATTTTACTGGATTTACAAGGTTGCAATAGGCATTATTACAGAAACAGCCTAGAGCAAATGAGTATGTACTGTAATAAATTGTCACTGTACATATCAGCTTGTGTACATTGTGGTTTATTGATAGTTTTTTATTGTTCATTCCACTGTGATTAACTTTAATAACCATTTTAGTTATTTCTAAAATGATGTCTTTCTCATTCAGCCAACTCCTGTTTGTCTCTCCTCCTTCTTCTGCTTCATTTCTGTTGTTTTCCTGCTTCCTTCTCTTCTTCTCCTCTTTTTTTCTACTTGTGTTTTTCTTCTTCACCTACTTTTTCTTCAATCATTTCCTTAATTGTCTTTTTGTGAACACTCTTTTTTTAACATAGAACTTCATTCTTGAACAGAACGTGTGATGAAAATCACAAGCTCTCAATTTTTTTTTCAACCAGATCTCACAGTTGTCATCAGCAAATGCTAGTGATGTACCTTTGATTTGAGATTTTTTCATCACGCTCATTTTGAATAATCATAAAAAGTTTTAGAGGCTATGCTCCCCAGAAAAATGACAGCTTTGATTTTTGTTCAAACAGCTTAATAACATAGTGTGAGCTTCTTATAGCGCAGCAGAGTGAAGGTGTGGATGGACACAAACAGTGACAGACACACTGTTCACATCCCACTATAATCAACCTGGTTTCACCACCTAACCTTCACCAAGTCTGACGTGAACAATACATTTACAATAGGAGCAGAACAGCAAAACATTCATATGGTTGATTTGGCGTGCGCTGATTTGTTTTGTCCTTTACGTATGAGGACTTGTTGAATAGATACCCCTAGATCATAAGTGCTTTGCAGATAACGTTTTTATTCGCAATCACTTTTTTCTCCTCATTACATTTGAAAAGACTTTTGATTAGCTGTTGAGGAAGCATGCTCATCCTGATTTCTTGGCAATTTCTCCGTAATTACATAAGATGAGTGAGACAGATGGGTCATTCTAGTGATCCAGGAGATGGAGAGAATCATTTCCCCAATGATCTCGACACCAAAAAACAGACAACAAAGTGCATCATCTGGACCGCATTAGCAGTCTGTCTCATTATTTTGAGGAGACAAAAACATCCAAAATCTGGATCTGTATTTGGAGCAGAATCTAAGACCGGAGCTTTGTGGAAAGTAAACAGATTTTAATGATGGTAACAACCAGATTAGACAAATGTAATGTTCCTGCATTCCTCAACTACAAAACTAGTTATTTGTCTTAAGAATGGGGGAAAAATAGGACATGAAAAACTGAACATTGGTAGCCTATTTAAGCTGGGGTAGCATCAATCAGTGAAGAGTGCAGTGAACAGTTTCTTTACATGAGCAAACAATCTAGCAAAAGAAACAAAAAAACTCCATCTTTAGTCTGCTAAGTTATGCAGAAAGGTCTCATTGTCCCCCAAGTCCTCCTTCTGCACGACATTTATCTTGGGACCAAGTCAGCGGGTGGTTGACATCTGCAGAAGGACAGGGAGTGGCAGGGGCAGCACCTCTCAACAGGTGCAGATGATTAGCATGAAACTAGCTCCGCAAAAGAAGGAAAGTGAGAATAAAGAGAGGGTAGATACGTCAAAGCATGGTCAGCTCATGTTTATGTATTACGGATGTTAAGCAACTTTTCTTTGACCGACACTCAAAGACGCCCAAAAGTGGAAAAGGTGACAGTCAAGATACTTTGCTTCTATTTTCATCCATATTTCATAAGACTACAACTTTTAGATCTTTGCTAATACGCTTATCGTTCTTGATAAGTAGAAAGAAGTGACAAGCAGCAAGACCACACATCACACATTGTACAATACTGCCTCCCTTTTCAACAGATGTTCATGCACACCACAATCGTGTCCTGTTTCCTGCTTGAGTTCCCGCATCTTGCAGAGTTCATTCACACAAAAGAAAGCAACAGCATGTACAGCAGCGGCAGGCAAACACAGGGAATAACTTATCAAACGTGCACAAGCTGGTGCTGGGACAGCTGATCTCCTGGCTGCTACAATACCGTGTGTGGACATGTACAACATATGCATGCGCACACCCACACACCCTCGCACAGGCAGGCACACATACATACGAGGCCTGCGTAACCCGGGCATCAGCCGGCGATTCCTGAGGATCAGAAACCCAGCAGCTCTTTGATTCATCAGATCTGGAGAGCCTGTTCTTTATTCCCTAACGTTAGTCAAACGGGCACCCGCTGTGACTAATCTGCAGGATGAGAGAAATAAGACAGAGAAGATTTCAACGGCAAACGGATGGGCAGGAAATAGCTATTTCAGGAGTGATATGGTTCTAACATAATTTTTCACTGTTACTAAGTGTTGGTATTTCAAAGGCAATTATTTGAATGTAACCAGTGTGAGTGAAGAGCTCTTGGTTCTCTCACAAGGCTGATGGCTCTGGGTGGATGTTTAAAAATATCAATGGATACATTAACTCGGGTGGATGTGGCCTATAACTGACTTTTACACCTTTTCACTCATGATTTTACTTTGACTTTTATATTACTGGGAAGTAGTGTGCAAAACAGACAATTATGTTGAAACAGCATTTTGGACTGCAGCATGGATGGATACCTTCAACATTTATGAATTCATATGTTCAACCAATGGTGGAATATGTTTCACATTGTCCCTTAAGTGACATACTGTATATCTACATTACAGAAACACACCCGAATAAATAACCCCTGCCCCTTCTTTTATGGATATCTATGTATTATGTTTTACAAGTTAAAGTTTTTTATTAACTTTAGCTGTTAAATAAATTCAATGAAGTCAAAATGGCTGCAGAGTGAAAAGCAGAATCATATAGAAATACACAAATAAAGTACCTTCTGTCTCTGAACCTGGACTTGCCTGTTGCCTGTCCTCTTGCTTACCTACGTGGATCTGAACATAATGTTTAAAAGAATAATTGAACTGCATCCTGTCTGCCAGTGTTGTCTGCACTTGGGTCCTTTTCCGGCTATGCACTCTAACAACGATTTCTGATGGAGCAGTTTGTGGTGTGATTAACTGAGAAAGAATCCCAGACCGTTCTGTCAGGGTAAAGGAGTCCTGCACTGCGCCAAATGAAAGCAGTTCGCATATCCCACTGTCTTATTTATGAGTGAGAATAAGGATCATGACATTGACTTCTAATAGGGTGCATGAATGGCAGTCATGCAGATAATGGTGGCGAAAAGAGTTAGAAAAGTTAAAACAGACTATATGTGTGTGTGTGTGTGTGTGTGTGTGTATATATATATATATATAGTTAGAAGGTAAAATGTAATTGCTTTTGGCATCCGTGCTCTGTGTCTTATCACTCCTTTGTAACACCATATTGAGCATTAGATAAGAGCACAGAGAGTGATCACTGCAATCCCCCCCCATGAGACCAATGAGGGAGGAGCTTTTATGGGGGCAAAACTATACCTCCAGAAATGTTAGACTGCTTTATATCTTGATTGACAAGCGAGTCTTTGTTCTGACCACCACTGAAGCTGCTGGGGAGAAATACTTGTGGTGACACTGACCTGAAAGAGTGGCTACAAGCTGGACAGGCAGATGGGAACTGTTTTCAACCCATAGCAGTGCCAGTCAGTTGTCCTCTGTACCAAAATGACAACACTCCAGTGCCCAGAAATATTGGATTAGACACTGGAGATTAACTGAACTGAACCTTTATTCATATTACACTTGCTATCAATTATAAAAAATATATCTAAACATGATGGAAATAAAAAATTTCCAAACTCGAGGCTCTGGAGTGTCCACAAACTAAACCGCATTATGGAAGAAGGCCTAGTCACCTCTTTAATTAGATTCTGAGGTCACCTTCAGAGGTCAGAGCATGACTTATATTCACAGGACAGATATAACACTGGATCCCTAACTCACATTCTTGCATAGGAGCAAGAGCTCCTGTTCTTATTTGAACATTCTGCACTCGTGGGTCCACACACGGCCGTTATCCAGCCCACCTTTCAGGCCTACACACGATATGGGCCATGTAGTTATGGAAACAAGTCTCTTCTTTGCTTCTTCCTTAAGTTTGCCTCAATTTTTCACCATATTTTGGCCCATTTAACACTGACAATTCAAAGTATAGATGCATTCAAATTACTTTGTCCTTGGGTTGATGATACTTGACTTAGAATGAAATGCATAATCAAATCCATAGAGGACAGTACAGCAGAAACTCTACCACAAGACTACCCAGAGTTTCCAACAAAGCATGTATGATCCTTGTCAAAGAACCCTAGAGAATGGCTCCTACAGAGGTACAGACGCCTTTGTCTGTGATGGGAGATTTTGCCTGAAGGACAGTGAGGGGCACAACTTTACAAGTCTGGGCTGTGATGGCTGAGAGTAGCGAGAGGGAATCATGTAGTTGGTAATAATCCAGTGACCTGAGAGCATGACCCAAAAGATCCTCCTGTCTGATTAATTGGAAATTAATCTCTTTGACCAGAATGCAAAATGTTGCATTTGGCAGGAAGTGACCACAGGTAGAGTCACTCCACAGTGGCAGCATCAGACTGTGAACTGGGGGAACAATAAATAGAGCCAAGGTCAGATATATTCTTAAATATTTAGCAGCATCAATAACCTTGTATGCCTTTAACCTTAGACCTACAGACCTCAGCTGTTAACCTTAGACAGCAAACATCAATACAGTGGCTTCAGAACAGTGTGAAGGCTGTTGAATGGAATGACTGTAAGATAGCAGATTATGGGTTGAACAAATCTGCAAACAATCATGGGCCCAAATCCAAAATTCGAAATTGTGCCAAGCTCATACAGAGATATCCAAAAACACTGGGCGCTGTAGTCACTGCCAAGATGATTATGAGGCACAGAGTTAAGGTGCTGAAGACTTATCACATTCTTATAAGATGTGTGCATTTTTGTGTCAAAGTTATTGAAAAGAACCATTTAAAAACGTGATTTTGTTTTGTGGTGCATGGTATTATGTCTAGATGACTGTTGATTGCAAAATAAACCAGAATGATTCAGACTATTTGTAAGAGGTTAATTCATTTCTTAAGGCACGGTATAAATGATTTAGTAGTTCCTTTGTCTATGTTGCATGTAATGATTGTACATGATAAGGTCAGGCACTACACTCTGTGTTGTGTTAGATCCCACTCGGTGAAACAGCTGAGACATGATATGTTTGTATAACCACTTAGATTTCTTCACTGTTGCAGTTATATTCAGTGGCAGTTAGACTGTGACACATATACTCAAAGACACACACGGTTAACCTTACCCTCTGAAGACTAATACAAGTGAGGATAGAAAATACTTGAATGGGGGAACAGAGCAGATTGTAGTCCTTGGTCCAACACCTCTGCAGTGAAACTGCAACTGTATTTATGTTTATGTAGCAGATAATTAACTATTGATTTAAGCTCTTGAAGTCCTTGTTTTCTGATGCAAAATATAAGGAGGGTGTAACATTTGTGGTCTGCAATGTTAAGGGTTCATCTCTCTGCTGTATTCCACAGAGGTCTAAAGGGTGATTGATTACCTAAGCATCTACTAGGGATCCACTAACCCTAACTGACCTCAATGTTCAGCTTGCCTCAGCCGTAATTCAACCCCTGTAACCCCACGTCCATCCCCCCCATGCTGCAATTTTAATACAGTTCAATGAGTTGGGCATGTCGGCAAAGTTTTCTGTGTTCAATTGGTTTTGAGTCAGTGATGGACAGCCCTTATTTCGCTCTGGCGTGTCGACATGTAGGAGATGGGGCGCCGCCATTTAAAAGTCAATATCACAGAGACAGATTGGCAATTTGAGAAAGAGAAGTGACACAGTGAGTATTCAGAAGGGATGTATCAGACCTTAACGTGTGCCAAACTATGACAATATGAGCGTAACGAGCGCAAAGAAAAATGTGGCATTTGTTAAAATGAGCAACACACATCAAATTAATTGGCTGCTATATTTTCTGACTAACACAGTCAACACGAACTTGCTTTGAAATTGACCCAAAAGGTACTTTGAGTTTTAATTTTAAAATAATTCACCTCCTTTAAAACAGTGAGGAAGCAGGGCAGCATAGCAAGCAGCAGAAAGTTTGTGATGACAGATCATCCACCTTTTATAAAGTGTCTTTGAGAATCTGTACGAACTCCAAGGTTTCCGCTTGTGGCTGACGCTGACCTTTAACCTTTTTGACATCAAGAACCAGTGAAAGGGCAGTTTTTACCTTTAGGGACCATTATTATAACGTGAATCTAGAAATCTAAATCACAGCTACTAGCCCATAGAGGGTGCAATGATCTTTTAACCCCAGAGTAAGAAAGGCGTTGGGTGGAACAAACAACATAATTAGTAGTTTGCTATTTTTAGTAAGAAAGGCCATGGGGATGTTGATTTTTTTAAATGGTGCATGTAAGTGCGGTGTGGGGTCTTAATTGGAAAAGGTTCATCCTCTGGAGAGCCTGAATATGCTCAGTGAATTTCAAGGAAATATTTAATAGTTGTTGAGATATTTCAGTCTGGCCCAAAGCGGTGGACAGACCTTTGGCATCAATTGAGCCATGCTCTCTGCAAGGCTAAAAATAACAAAAACATGTTCAACATAAGAACATAAGACACAAACCGAAAACTTTTCAACTGTTTTATAGTATTTGTCTTTGTCAAATCCTCTGATGTTCTGAAGTTTTGTTCCAGTTTGCCTGAAGCACAGGATGGACAGGATGTTCTTTTTATCTGTGATCCCATTTGTTCAGACAGTGTGTGCCACTAAAAATCTATCATTTGGTATATATATTTTTTCACAGTTCTGTTTGAAACAAGATCATTTTTTCTAAAAAGTAACAGTGGTCATCTCTGTTCATACTCGTTGCATTATGGCGCTGATTGTGATGAACTTGCTTTTTGCCTTTTTGGCACCGGTCCATTTGGCTTAGTGCAGGGAGATGGTGTTTAGCCTGTAAGCACAACTCGTCAGAATGAAAGAATGAATAGATTTTAAAGTGTGCATGACAGAAGAGCACAGCAGGCAGAATGAAAGAAACAACATACCAAATTGGGCTTTTAGGAATTTGGCTGCTGTAGCTTGATATAGTGAGAAGAGAAGAGTATGCTAAATGCTCAGTGCATCGTTATAATACGGGGGAATATAACCACAGCCAGACTTTATTTTATAGCTTTAATGCATTCGATTTTCAAGGTTATTGAATTGGATTAAGCAGCGCTTGTCTAAAAAGGATTGTCAATGGTTTGATATTCCTGTTCTTCTGTTATCTGGTAATTATGAGTGTAATAAACTGCCTCTCAAGCTTGCCAACTTTCATAAACAGGCTCTTTAAGCTTGGATGATTGCTTTCAAACATATTTTCTCCCCACATTCATAATATGGAACAATCCGTATGTATTGTCCAGATACATCAACGAATGGATTGATAAGAATGTAATCTTTATTTCAGATGTAGTTGTGGTGGCAAAATTTATCTCTATTACATTTCTTATGATTTAATTTGCTTTGCTTTAATAACTGTACATGAATGTCTGATCATGTTTACTCTTTGCACTTAGATAATTTCTGTCAGTGTCATCTCTGTCAGACAGCCTCGGGTTGATTAGAAACTGGAGTCAACTTGTTTTTGGTAAGCTAAGAGCAGTCTGACCTTTGTTCTTATCCCAGGTTGAGAATAGAGGGAAAGTGGGGTAGAGTTGACCTGATATATTTTGATTTGCTGCTACGTGTTTATGAAACTATAAGTATGTGACTACATCGGCCCTTCGGGGTCAGA